>VUQH01034323.1:36645-60605 GCA_015106775.1 Etroplus canarensis
GACAGTTATCCTAATATTTGAGGTGAGCAAAGACATGAGAATTTTAAAAATGTGCCAAGTAAACAAACATAAACAATGATTCTTGGCTGTGTCTCCATCTAGTGGCTTACAAATTCACCTACCGGATGTCTGATGTCAACAATGAGAAGAACCACATCTGACATCTCCAAAACTCTCCATAGCTGCCTCCATGTCTAAAGAAAGAAAAGGCATGGAATTCACAAATTCTGTTCTTACTCATCTTGAAGGTTGGTTAGAAATTACCAGAACAAGTTTCCAGAAGATATACTTAATGCAGTAAATTATATTAAAAAAATAAACAAAAGTATAACATGCCAACAGAGTAAAAACATGAAAGCAGTAACTTGTAGAGATACACCTGCAGATAGTAAACAAAATAATCTGAAGCTCTGTTCAGGCACACACAGACTAGTACCAAGTTTGAACTCAATTAGCTGCTTGGCCCACAACTGTTCACTGTGTTCAGCTGCAGTGGGTGGCTGTTTTCATTGGAAAAGTTCTAAATACCCAATGTATCAGACTTGCTCTGCTGACAAACAGCAGACCGACATAATTATTAACCAGCCTCTAAATATGTTAAAGCATTTAACAAGTCAATGTCCAGATGTTTCCTTCATTTGTAAAGTCTAAAGAGGAAACCAAATACAGAGCAAAAACAGGGAGTGAATATTGGACCTAAATTTCCCAAGTGGCCTGAAACATGCTGCCAGATAATTGATATTTTACAACTGCTGAATGTGCAAATAAGCAACTTCCTACAAGTTCACAACGTCAACTTATTTTTGCTGCTGTCAAGGGCCCCCAAAAAATGTTGTTGCAAACAAAGGTTGCAGCTGACTTTCTGTAGTTGGTCATCATTTTGACATTCCAGGATAGTCTGTTATTTAATGTCATTTTAACTGTCAACAATAATGACTGACATTTAATAGCATTTAATTAAAAAGAATCTTTGTCACAATAATAACTAATGCTCAGAACAGCATATCTAGCATTTTAAGAGAGCAAGGAAAGAAAAAATGATCAGAGACACCATGTGGTCATTTGCAATGCCAACAACAGAAGTCAAAGTGGCAGTGGACGGCACTAAAATCCACGGCTCTTGTGTTTAAAAGAGCAACATGAACTGCTTAAATGTGATCAAATGCATCAAGGGAGACTGCTGCAGAGGCAACTGTCATTCTGTTTCAGACAGACAACTTTTCATGTCTGATTTAAGTTGGACCTGCTCTCCACTGCCACAAGGACTACTGGAACTGCCAGCAGCATTTAAGCCAAAAAAGTGTTCGCAAGTTGACTATACAAACATGAAATAGGGCTTAAAACTCATTTCAAAATGCTTCCTACACTATCTTATTCTTACTTCAGTTTCTGTTTTTGTTGGATGCTGCAAGTACTTTTTGACCTTTTTTTCAGTATTGTTAAAAACTTTTGATCAATTACAGGTTTAAGATAATACTACTTTTTTCTTTAATGTAATGCACCAACTTAGGCAAAAAAAACCCTAGTCAGTCAGCTTATTCATCTATATGTTGTTTGTCCATTATCCTCAGTTTATCTGAAAAAGCTATCAATTCCAGATTACTTATAGAGTTACCTATTACACCACCAACTGTTCAAGCTCTACTTCTGCTCTGATGCACTGCCTAAGCCCCCCACTATGAAATCGAATGATGTGCAGGCTTTGAACAATATTATTATCATTTTCATACTCTGAGCAAAACTAAACAATAACACAGCATGCAGGTAAGATATGATGGTGCTTTTCCTTGTGGAAAATATCAGAAAATACCAAGGTATATCTCATAACTCTTTCTGATCCCTACTTCATGGAGATTTAACAAATGAAATAATTACTTTATGGTAAGTTCTGGAGCCACACACTGGATAACAGTTTGAACAATATTGTCTTAAAGGAAAATCCGACACAGTAAGTCTGGTGGGTATTATCAGTTTAACTGCAAAACTTGTTAACAAGTAGCATTACTTCCTGCTTCTTCTGTTGTCAAAGAGCAACAAAAATGGTACAATTACTGTAAAATTACAAATACTGAAAGCAGAGATGGATGAAAGCAAGTTGTTACAGCAGATAATGTTAATAAATGGAGTGATCCTGGTTCACAAAACCATAAATCCACATATCCGGTAAGATGTAACTTTGGTTTTGTGATGTGTTGGCCAATTTAAAACAAAAAGTGGAGGGAATTTTGACTTTGATTATGTGGAAGACCAAAGCTTAACAGAGTGAACACAGGCATTAAACATAGAAAAGTGAAGGCTGCCTTGATTTTGTCAAAATAATAATCATGATTATTTTGGTCAGCATTATAATGTCAGTTATTTACCACAATTATTCCTGAATAAACATTGATATTTAACATTAAAATGTCTTTTTACAAAGTATTGCCTTTTACTTTAAACATAATTCAAATGAAAAAAATTAAATATGGATGTTGTGGATAACAAGTTCACAGGGGAGCGAGACCTTGACTAGTAGATATTTCTTGCAAAGGCAACTTTTGGTCTCTGCCAGCCTGCCTGTCACAAGTCCAGCGCTAAGGCTTTGATTATCATCTGTTGAAGACATGGACAGCTGGAGACACCACAACTGAGAAGTCATTCGTGTTATACTTCTTTGAAGTCTTCCACACATCCATAGTTAGTGCTAGGGAAGTTACTAGAACCAATACTTACAATACCTTCAGATACCAAAATTCTGACAATGTGACGGTACTTCTATCTTTTTTAACCCTAGTACTGCCAGACCTCAATATATTGATGTCCCAGATAAGTTTCGTGTACAGTCATTCGTCTATATATTGATCACTTCCGGTGTTTTCATTCACTGCCGATCATTTAGCTGGTCGTATAGCTGGCAGTACTAGGGTTAAGTACCCCTGCTACTGAATGTACCAAGGCTGCAATTATTTCATAACTGACAGTGATGAGTGTTCTATTCTATCCTTTCATGTTGAAGAAGATTAAAAAAAGCCTACAAACAGGAAAAACTAAAATGGCACAGCAAAAACCACGTATGGAAGATGCAGACTAGTGATTGTGGCTGTGGTTCAGAAGGTTGTACGGGCTCCTCCAGGCTACGTGCCAAAGTGTGTTTGGGCAAGACACTGAACCCCAAATTGCTCCCAATGCATCCATCGGAGTGTGAATGTGAGCGTGATAGTTAAATGTGCTTCATCATCATCATCATCATCAGGTTCTGTCCTGCAGCTAAGGGTTGGATGCAATGGTATGCCAGTTGTCATGATGGTGTGCTGACCATATCTGCTTGAGGGTACTTCATGCCTGCACTGAGTGATGTTTGTGAACCATGATGTTCTTGGTCTTCCTCTTCTGGCGATCAATTTTCCCTCCAGTAATGCTGTATGCAGTGAACTCTGACGGATGATGTGGCCAAAGTATCTGAGTTTCTTTGTCTGTATGATTGTGAACAGACATTTCTTTTGATTAATCCTCCTCAGTACTTCTTCATTAGTGATCTTCTTGGTCCATGATATCTTCAGCATCCTTCTGTAAGGCCATAATTCAAATGCCAACAAACATTTGTGCATTTTACCTGTTATTGTCCATGTCTCAGCACCATACATCAGAGCTGACCATACATAACAATGAAGAATATGCTTCCTTGTCGCTAGTGATATTCTTCTTGATGTTAGAACTTTACTTTGAGAAGCTTGTTCTAGCTATTTCTATTCTTTGTTTTATTTCCTTTTCACATCTTCCGTCTTCTGTAATCATTTATTCAAGGTAAACAAAGTTGGGCACCTGTTCTATGTCTGTGCCATCTATAGTGATATACACTTTAGGAGGAATGGTTTTCTTTCTTATCACCGTTGTCTTTGCTTTCTTGGCATTCATCTTCATATTGAAAGGTTTAGCAATTTCATTACTTCTGTCCATAATTGCTTGTAATCCTTTCTCACTGTCAGCTAGTAATACAGTGTCATCCACATATCTGAGGTTATTGATGTTAACTCCACCAACTGCCACTTCTTCAGTATGTCTGAAGATCATCTCTGTGTATAAGTTGAAGAAGCAGGGAAACAGGACACAACCTTGGCGAACCCCACGTTTGATTTCAATTTCATTTGATAGACTATGCTCTAATTTGATGAAAGCTCTTTGGGTCCAGTATAAATTTACAATCAGTCTAATATCTCCACCGTTAACTCCAATATCTCGTAGACAATTGATCATATTTTCATGATTAACTCGGTCGAATGCCTTCTCATAGTCAATAAAGCAGACATAGACTTCCTGGTTCACTTCACAGTAACGTTCACAGATCATTCTCATGTTGAAAATTCCATCTTTTGTACCTTTTCCGGATTTAAATCCACTCTGAAAAAGACTTATTTTTTCTTCAATCTTCTGTCTGTTTCTCAGCAGGATAATCCTCAAGATAAACTTCAGTAAATGACTCATTATGCTCAGTGTTCTGTATTCTGTGCACATAGTTGCTTTTGGTTTCTTTGGTATACACACAAATATAAATTCATTCATACCAGATGGTATATGTCCAGTGTTGTAGAAGTCATTAACTGTTTTGTGTATAAGTTGAGTTCCTGCTGCATCTAATGCTTTAACCATTTCAGATGTTAACTGGTCACTACCAGGAGCTTTTCCTGCCTTTAGATCTTTTATGGCATCCTCCACTTTCGTCAAAAGTACGTCCTCTCCGTCTTCATTTTCTATCCTAGGTGGATCCTTTCTGTTGTCATTATATAGGTCTGAGACATATTCCTCCCACCTGGACTTAATTTCATCTTCATCAAAGAGCATTTTGCCATCTTTGTCCTTGATGCAATTACAGCTTCTTTTCTAAATCCTTGTCCTGTTATTTCTTTGATTTTCTGATGCAATTCTCTTGAGCTGTGCTGTGCTTTAAGTAGGTCTACATCATCACACTTCTTATTCTACCACTTTTCTTCGGCCCTCCTACATTCATAAATGTGCTTAAAGGCACAGAATAAAGCACAGTATGAATGTGTGTGTGAATAGGTCTATGAGGCTTGTAATAAAGCGTAAAGTGCTTTGAGTACTTTAAGAGTAGGAAAGTGCTATTTAAGTACCAATCCATTTAGTGCAGCTGCTGCAATAGCTCCACTCAGATCACGGAAGTAAACAACTGCAATTTATTTAAGCACCTAAAAGATCAGAAATGAGCTCTGTTCAAAGAATTTAAGGTTTCAGTTCATATTAACAGCGTCTGAAGTATTCTTATGTTATTCTAACTTCCAATTTTATCCTGATATACACATCGCCATTTTGTTTGAGACGGCTGGCACTGCTGTTTGCAAGAGCTAATGTTACAGAAAAGCTTACGCTAATGTGACGTGAATAACATTATACCTCACAGTAACAACATTTACATGTAGGCACACATTTCAGGTAAAGAAAAAGTTGAAAAAGACATTTCAAACTATGCCACTGATAGAAATAAATGTGCAAAATTATTGCACCACAAGCACTTAAATCATAGTACTGTATTCAGTATTTTTTTTTTTTACAGAAAAGCCATTTTAAACGTTTAATTGTTTTTCATAAAGGAGTTCCTAATTAAGTACATGGGATGTTCTTATGTTAATCATGGTATTGAATTGTATATCAAGAATCATGAAATTCTACTGGTATTGGTACTGACTCCTAAATTTCTGCTATCCCCAGTTAGTGTACTGGAACGTAAAGTCTCTGTGGACGAATCCATGCGGTCACAAAAACTCAGCAGGAAGCCCTGATGTCTTCACTGACCCTCACGCTCACCATTTAATCAAGAAAATTACATCACTTGAACCCAAGTGGACCTTTGCAAACTTGCAGATTTGGACATTATTGGGCCTCACTTAGAGTAAACTGGGTGAGAGATCCTAAGTGATTCACAGACAAAGGTAAAAATCTTTCTACAGTTTCATTTATAGAAACTTTACTTCCTACAGATAGTTCCTTAAAGCTTACAGCTCCCTTTTAGTCATCTTGGCTCAAGCTCCACTAAACACCAAGTGAGTTTGAGCTTTTATGGAGGGGAGAAAGTGCGCAGTTATAAAAACAAGAGAACACAAGAAAGACGGAGAGCTTCATAGCAAAAATTAATGTGAAAGAGTAATTGTTTTTTTTATCATAATTATTCTACTCTCATAACATTTAAAAGCCATAATCATAACTAAGATGAACTAAAATTAGAATCTGATTACTCGCCCCACCCTAT
This sequence comes from Etroplus canarensis, assembly GCA_015106775.1. NCBI lineage: Eukaryota > Metazoa > Chordata > Actinopteri > Cichliformes > Cichlidae > Etroplus > Etroplus canarensis. Next base: position 42,887 of record VUQH01034323.1, read on the forward strand.
CACAAGCAACATTATAAAAGAGCACAAAGGTACTACTAAAAAAATAACATTTAATTCTGAGTCAGTTTGGGTAGCTAAGCCACTGTTGAAACTTGTAAAACAAAATTCAAGCAGAAACATTCACCACAAACATTGGGAAATAATAATAAAGAAAAAATCCTTAAGAGTGATCAAAGTAACTAAATTACCTCCAGATTGTGTTCAAAGTGGCTGAGAGAGCCAGGTGGGTTTCTGGAGTGCAAGTCATCCAGGTAGTCTCTGTACGACTTCTCCTCTTTCCTTAGCAGGCTTTCCCGAGTCATCTCATAATTCCAGGAGGGCCGCCGTGGGAAACCAAGACCTGGCAGCAAATAATCAAAAGTCAGTGTGTCAAGCAGTGACCATCCCTCCATCAGCCTGCTCTGCTCATCTATTCGTTATTTTAGTATTTAGAAAGTACTAAAACAAAAATGAGCCAGACCTTTCTCTGAGGGGTAGATGTCATTGATGTCAATCTCAAGTTCTTTGTCTGATACTTGTTGTAACACCTTTTCCCTGGCCAACTTCTTCCTCTTCTCCACGTCCTCTTTGCTCTCTTTCTCAAAGTGCAGGCGAAACCTGGAAAAATGAGTGATCCTTGCTTAACATTTGTCTTTGTAAGACATAGTGTGCTTAAAATTTGTTTTCTTTTTCCTGCAGTTGAATATTTCAATTTCACTGTTAAGAAATATGTATGTACAACTTTAATTCTAGAAGACTTTTCACATTTGAAATGTTCTCTTTGCTCACTGAAAATTCAAGCTAAAAGTTGAATCAGGCTAACAAGTGATGTGAAAGCTTCAAGTCTTCAGTCCAAAAACAATAAGAATGGACTTTACAGTGAAGTATGAAACCGCTTGTGTCCAGATATTAAACTTGTGAAATTTTAAAAAAGATATATTTGCACATAATATTCTAGATTTCTTTTATTAAGGGAGAAGGAGATTTACAGTGTTAATTATATTTTTTCTGCTTTTTCTTGCACTTGATCTTGAATGTCTGGCAGAAATCTGTCTCAGCAGAACCTGAAATGTTTTCCAAAGCTTTAATATTAATGAATTGAATGAAGTGTAAGTAATGATACCAATAACTTGCCTGTTAGGGTCATATCTTCCTTCTCTGCTGAAGGGCTGCTGATTAATTCTTCTAATGTCAGTGGTTTCGCTGTCTGAGGTATCTGACTGTCGCTCTCCTCCTCGCTCCACACTGGCATTGCGGCTACTTGGCCCAGAACCTGTGTCACCTGGAAGACAGGCTCAAAAGTCAGGAATCCTTGTAAAAAGCATGTAAAAATCACCAACTAAAACCAAGATATACTTTTTATACTTATCTGCTGTTAAGAGATTGCGCTTATTATTAGTAGCAAGGGTAAAAAAATCAACACAGTATCGTATCACGATATTTTGTGTGGCATTTCATTTCGATACAGGCATACCAAATATCAATATCCTATTATAATAAAAATTGCAAATACAAACTGAAGGTTTTAGTATTTGAACAATAAAAAAGATGGGTTTTTTTAGTCCACCTCCATAATCTATGTATATTTTCAAATTCTTAAGTTGCTGAAGGGGATGCAGAACTTTTGTTGTACAAGCGACACAGTTGAGAATACATGTAATGTTACAATAACCCGCATATTTGCATTCAGTTAAGTTGGACAATACTGTAATACAATTATTTTGTCATTTATGACAGGTTTCAATTATAGTGTTGGTCAGTCAGTCTGTTTGACAATCTTATCTTGCTGGAATAAAAAATGACTGAAGTGACATAAACAGACTAAGAACTTAATTTTATTAGCTAAAGCAGATATTGACAAAGTTTTAATTTGGGGACGTAATTTGAAGTTGGTAAATCACAATATATTCCATTACATTTTATTGCAATACTCAGCATACTGCAAAATGTTTAAAATCGCAATAATATCGTATTGTGAGTTAAATATTATGATATTATATCGTGAGGTCTCTGGTGATTCCCACCTCTACTTATTATCAGGTTTCTGGCCTGCTTGGGTGGAAATGTGGCATGCTTCCAAGGACAAACAAGGACATTTTTTTAATTAATGCTGATAAAAATTGCATCAAAGTATCCTGACTTCTTGCTTATTTAACGAAAAGAGTACAATAAACACACAATCTCCTCCTGCACCACTGAACCCACTAACCACTAAGTGCAGATGATTGACCTTGGTAGAAAAAAATTGAAATCCTTGTATTGTTTTATCACCATTCCGCTTCACCCTGTATACTTTATACTTCAGGTACAGCTCAGAGTCATGCCACCAACAGAAACTTTCTGATGACTCTGCTATTGTTGGTTTTATCACTGATGAGCACAAGGATGAGTACAGAAGGGTGGCGGACAGCTTTCTGGAGTGGTGTGAGCTGAATTATCTACAGCTGAACATCACCAAGATGGACTGGACTGGTCCAGAAACACAGACATTGTCTACAAAAAAGGTCAGAGCCACCTTTACCTATTGAGGAGGTTCAGGTCCTTCAATGTCTGTGATACCATGCTGTCTATGTTCTATCACACTGTGATGGTAAGTGTGGTCTTTTATGTGGCTGTGTCATCTTTGTGTCATCATTGACCTCAATTTATTTATCATGTCAAGGTGAACTTTATTATCCCTAAGGGGCAATTTATGGTACAGCTAGCAACAAACAAGCACACACTCAAAACAGACACAAACAAGAAAAAACACAACACTACATTCTCTCCCTTAAAGCCTTAATAGCAGCAGTGACAAAGAAGTATTTAAGTCTATTGATCTGACAACATGACAATTTGTACCTACGGCCAGATGGAAGAAGTTCAAAGTGGTGAGATGAATCAGCAAGAATAAATTTAGCCTTATTAAGAACTCTTAAATTGTAAAGTGTCAAGCATTCATTAAAAGTGGTGGCTGCCACTTTGCAATACACCTTCACAATACCCTGAAGTCTGTTTTTGTGTTTGATGTTAAGAAGGCCATACCAACTCCTAAAAGTGAATGTAAGAACAGATTCAATAAAACATGAGCAAAACATTTTCATAAAAGTAGAATCAACATTAAAATAGCAATCTGCAATGGAAATGCAGCCACTGGTGAGCTTTTTTAACAAATCGCATCAACATTATGTCTTCATTTATTTTGACATGTAGGGTACTGTATATATTTACATTTATATCTATAGTTGTTGTTCTGTTTTAAATGTAGTTGTGTTGTTTTTTAAACTTTCTACATTGAAGTGATTAGTTTGGAGTGACTGAAAATGATGTCTGTGTCTACACCCAGTGTTTATTTTGTTGTATATTATTATTGCACTGAGCATGTAAAAAAGCACAAGAATTTCCTTTGAGATTAATGAAGTTCCTTTTATCTTACCTTGAGCGTTTTTGTTTGGAAATGTGTGTGAGTGCTTATTTTGTCTGAGTGTTTACAGTAAGCAGTTGACAAGGCTAGGCCTTCATATGAAAACTAGGACTTTTCTTGTTAATCACACTTCAAGTGCATGCAGAAGTAGGGTGACCAGTTGTCCCTCTTTATGCGGAAATGCACATTATTTTTATCTATTTTTCTACATCCCACATATTGAGACAGCATCCTGCATTTTGATTGGTTCTATAGCTCTCAAAAATCCATACTGAATGAACGACACTTCTACAGTTGGCCTTTATCCAATGGCTGTGAAGAAAGCAGAGAGGGCTGTCTCCCCAGGAGCTCCATTTGATGTCAGTCAAACTGTGCACACCTGGGGTTAAACTTTATATGCTGACACTCCACTCTACCAGGAAAATTAGGAGTCAACCCAAAATTAAAGGTTATACAGATTTTGACAGGCTATGACACACATTACAAAGAAAATGTGACCCTATTTATACCTGAGAAAAAGCTTTTTTTGTCTGTTATTTTTCCAGTTCACATGGTGAAGAATACTACAAGAAGCAACACAATACATGTGAGTCTCAAAAAGTGCTGTGCCAATTTACAGCATATGGATGCATTTCAATTTAAAATCAAAGATGATTACCAGACAGATAATATAACGGTAACTGAGATAAACAGCGTTTACTATACTGTGTAGCACAGCCAATCATACAGATCAACAGACTGCAGTAACAAACTGCTGCCAGTCATTTTTCCAGACTCAGAGATTTCAAAAACATGTCATGCAGTTGAAAAGCAGCAGTCACAGTTTCATAGCTCATTTCCAGAGTGCTGGAAGTGCACAGTTTGTGTGAGCTCACCTGCAGTTGCTGCAAAGATAGACAAAACTGATGAGATCGCTTTGAGGTTTTGTTTCCTAGTATTGCAGGGCCTCAATACATGGATGTCCCAGATAAGTTTCGTGTACTGCCGGTCGTCTATATATTGATCATTTCCAGTGTTTTCATTCACTGCCGGTCATCTAGCTGGTCGTATAGCTGGCAGTACTTGGGTTAACCCCTTGTATTATTTTGGTTTATCTAGTTTCTCAAATGTTTTATTAGATACAATTTTGGCTTGGATGAATCAAAGGACTTTAGGTGAATAATGACTTTCATTGTTGCCCTTCAGTATATAGTTCTACAAGAAACATTTAAATAACTGAAAAGTCATGGTGTTTGGAAGGCACAGTCATGCCATGTGTTCATATCTGCCCCTTAAGAAAATGTAGGAAGGGTGACCTAAAGAACCATAAAGTGTAATTTTGTTTAATTTAGGAATGGACAGAGTGTAAAGCCTTGTAAAGCTTACTATTTTCTTTTTTGGATGTACAATCCTAGGCTCACCCTCAGTTTCATTTATTCTTTCTTTAGGACAGAAAGAGTCAATATGTAAACGTAATCAGACTGTTGCATGAGAACAGTAAAACTGAAGCTGTATATTCTATTTTAGAAACCAGCTACATGTGACATATACTGAACTATACATTGCTTGTTGTGTCCCACAATCTCTCCGTCCCACTAATAGTTTGTTGAGTCTGGTCACCCTACTCAGGAGCACCTACGCTTGAGAGAGAATGTACCTTTTTGTTTCACTTGATGGAACCTAAACCACGTTAACATATACAAACACGTTTATTAAGTCCTTGAAACATATGAAGCACATGGAAATCTTTAAGCCAATATTAACGTTTACACACCGACCTACTGGCAGCGCCATGCGCTACGACCTGCACTAATTTGGCACCGTCTCTGCTATTGGTTATGGCTCATAAAAATCATGCGGCTGTACATTATTTAACACATGACTAACACCGGCAAGTCTGTGCGCTATATTCATGCACTCGCCTAGTTCGAAAGCAAGTTACATCACAGCGCTCCATAATACGCTGGGTAAAACGAGCACGGGCTGTTCATAAACTAGCGGTTTGACAATCCCTCACGAAAATCTCGACAGCATGCAGACACAAAGACTTTCTGATCCTGAACTCAGCTATGGAGAGTGAACCGTTAGCAAACTGCTAACCCTAGCATGCTAACAGCAAGATGTTACCTCTCTTTCTCTCCCGTTTGACTTGTAGCTGTTTCTTCTTTTGCTTGTTGCTAAATGGCTTTTTCCGGGGCATAGTTTAAAAAATAAAACTGTCGAGATATATAGACAGAGAGCTATGCGGTTATGTATTGCTGCTTAAAGCTTCTCACACAGCTTATTTACATGGGTGAAGTTTCTCGACTCCTACACTTTTCAGTGACGCCATATCCACTGCAGACTGCGGAGAATGGCAGAAGAAACCAATTTTACGTGCTCGCACAGGGAGCAGTTTTAGATATTTTTGGGCATTTCATTTCGCATATCATTTTTACGCTTAAAATAGACACGAATGAAAATCTTTATCCTTCGTATCATTACGTAAGTATATCACCATAACATGTCGCAGAAACTGATAACACCCCCGCACTCTTATGGTACAGTCCACTTTTGTAAACACCTCAGAAAAACGCACATTCCAGCAGACACTATAAATACACCTGATAAACGGCAGTACTGTCATAAAACGCACAAAATAAGCATCATAGTGTTTGTTTCTTTGAGTTTTCCCAGCATAATCAGCTGCTATCGTTCTAAGATAAAAGCTGTATGCAATGAGCAGAGTTGGAAAAAAAATCACGTCCCTTCATAAAGCCAAGTGGCTCATTGGAAAATAATATAATTAGGCAGTAAAGTGAAAAAAATGAAAAAAGATAAGCATTTCGAGGGTTTATTTTTATTAGAAGCAGAAAAAAATCTGGTGTGTCCATATGTCTATGAATAAGTGTTATAAACGATACTATGGAAGTATAATTGCAGGATGACATCACTTTTTTTAAGGACATACACAGAAAGCAGTACAACTTGATTACATAAAATATGAACAGGCTCATCACTCACTCAAAAGTCATGATAAGGCCTGCAAATCGGTCTACATATGTTATGTGCATTACCACATCCTTTAAGCACGCTGTCATAATTTATAAAAATGTTAGGATATAACTTTAAATATGCAATTGCTATTCTTTTCTTTTCTTTCCTGAAAAAAGGAAATGAGGTCTATGTCCCTTTTAAGGTTAAAAGGATCACAGGCATGAATATTACAACTTTGCAGAGGTAATAATATCGACGTAAAAACTGAAAGTCCCTGTATGAAAGTATAAAAAAATTACCTTCACAGTTAACTACCGATTTCATTAACAGAAAGCCCATAAACTGTAATGGCCACAATTGTATTTGTAGGGAAGAGCAGGAGGTGTTAACAAAATGAAGCACAATCTCTTGGATGCTTCCTTTCACAGAACCATCACTGTGATGGACTGAAACATACTTTATTGTGGCCTTTACATGAAATTTATACTCAGGACAGCTAAGCAAACCAATCAAACAAGGGATAAAGGAAAGGAGATAAATGTAAAAAAATAAAACAAAAATTATAATCTTCAGTTTATTGAGTCACTGTATCATTTGTCCTGTCTGCCTCAAAAAACAAGAAAAAAAATCATTCAGGCACAGTCATGTGTTCCAAAATTTCTGCATCATCTTAGTATTGCTTTAATTTTCCACTCTCCATCCTCGAGTTCCTCTTATTTTGAATAGATTTTGACCTCCCACATTCCCTACTTTCATCACCTCTAAGAGTTGAGGTGTTCCACTTGAATCGTGGATGCTGACACAGTAAGACACAGGTCCTTGTGGGTACTAATGCCAGCCACACTGACTGGCTTGTACTGGATGTCACTGGTAGACACTGTCTTGTACTGATGGAGGTCAAATGGACAGGAGATGGTTTCTGTCTGGGGGTAGCTGTTCTGGCTATGTCCTTGCTGGCCTCCACCTGCTGCTCCACTCCCAGCTCCCCCAGGTCGACTCGATGCTCCATCTGCATTCTCTAGCCGGCTCTGAGCTCCAGCCTGGCCCTGGGCCTGGCTTTGGTTCTGTTGTGCCGGCTGTGCTGACACGACTGCTGGTGCAGTCAACTGGTCTGGGTTGTGTTTCTCCATGTGTTTCACCAGATACGTCTCCTGAGATGAAGGGAGGATAGGTAGAGGGGAAACAGTGGAGACATGACTACACGGTGTAAAGTAGCTGCCAGGTGTCTGATGCCAGTGAGGCGATTCATAGTGTTGCATGTAGTAATGTTCTTCAGAAATGGACATTTGTCTTACTGAGGTATAAGTGCGGTTGCAGAGACCACATGAGTAGATCCGGGCATGTTTGACTGTGTGTGTGGACATGTGCACTTCCAGGCTCGCTGCATCTATGTATCCTTTATTGCAGTTGGGGCACTTGTAGGGTTTGTCTTTGTTATGTTGACGCCGGTGAGACTGGGGAAAAAATTGTTATGGGAGAAAAAAAGTGTAACAGTACAGTGACACATTTTGTGAGACAATACCAAAACACTGCATGCATAAGAAAAGCACTAACTCCTTCACACCTGTAAATTTGAGAGTTGTGTGAAAGATTTCTCACAACCAGGGTGGGTGCACTTGTATGGCCGATCTCCGGTATGAATCCTGAATAAAACACAAAATAAACACATACATGTACAAACACAGACTCCTATCACTTTCATAGTGACCTAACCTGACCGTAAAAAAATGCAGGCAGATGAGAAACCCAAGACCAGTGGACGATTTACCTGCTGTGCTGCTGAAGGTGACTGAGCTGTCTGAAGGACTTTTGGCAGTAGGAGCAGGTATAGGGTTTCACTCCGGTGTGGATGCGGACATGTTGGGCCAGGTAACTTGAGTTGGCAAATGACTTGGTACAATGGGGACACTTGTGAGGCTTTGACTCTGTGTGGTTCCTGATGAGGGCAGACAAGCGAGTGAAAAAGAAAAATGATAAAAGGATTATATGGTTAAACTGAAGACAAAGAAACAGGATCTTAAAAGAATCCTCCCAATTTACCCAATCATTGTAGAGACAAACATCTCATAAATGTTTTAATGTTCTGTGCTTCATAGGTGCATGCTCAAAGCACAGAGCATTAAAACAAAAGTTTATAATTTTATCTGTCTGGACAAACTGAATTAGATGTTTAAGATTTAAAAATAAGAGGTTCTATTAAAGTGGACCTATTATGTTAATTTTTTTAGCTCCATATTTTTATTATTGGACTCTACAACAGTAGCTTTACAAGCTTCATAGCTCAAAAAATAATTCTTATATTGGCCTTGAAGCAGCGCATATTTTTTTCTCCTTCCCCTCACTTCAAGCCAGCTTTCACCATCAAACAGAAGGGTTGAACAGCAGGTGGGTGGGACTTTTGTGCTCACAGCCAGAGCTGTGAACTCAAGATGTTAAGATTAAGGATATCCTCTCTCTTTAAAATCATAAAGAGCAACAAGTAAAAAAAATACTAAAACTAAGCCATTAGAGCAGAATGAGGTTATGTTCTTTAGGCTCATGGAAATCATATGTACATATGCTAACCTCATTATATGGAAGATCAGCCATGTTTAACAGCAGACTGACCATCCACCATTGTAATGGTATACATATGGGAAAAAACTAAGAAAAAACACAAGAGGTCACCTTTAAAATATATTTACAAATGATTCAATGAAGTAATAAATACTAAAGGTTTTACAGATCTATCATTTTGACATGTATCTAACCTATCAGGAAATAATGGGAAACCGTTTTGAGCACAACCAAAAACAAAAAAGGCAAAAAAAAAAAAAATAACACTGCATTAAAGCAGAGCATGGCAGCAAACGGTTTCTATTGCACATCACTATTTAATGGAGAAGTTAAGAAAATCACTGACAAAGCAGTAAGCCAAGCAGTAATGCAAAGCTATTCTCAGCATGAAAGAACAATGGTACTAAATCAACTTTTGTTTATTTACAGTGCACTTTGAAAGAAGTATGTGTGTGTGTCTATGGAAGGAGCAGAGGCAGAAGAAATGGCAGGACATGCAGACAGAAGAAACCAGAAAAAAAGATGCAATGCAAACTGTATAAACACAAATGAAGACAGGAAAAAAGGGCAAAATATTCTTATTGTGTAAATATAACAGAACTTCATGCATCTTAAATGTCCATTCTCATTATCAAATGAAAAAAAAATTATGGGCAAAGTCCAGATTTGAAAGGTGTAATCTGAATTCTAAGGTGCCGAAAAGGTCACTGGATGGAACTGGCAACATGCGAGCCAATATCCACATGGCAATGTAACATGGTCTACACTCCACTGTTTTCCCCAGGATGGAGAACAACACAGGAGTCAGGCTTCTAAAAGGGGTCTTGGCAGGATGTGTTAAGAGAGCAGGGAATATGGTACGGGGTTGGGGGGGCTCTGCAGTACCGTGTGTGCTGCTGTAAGTGACTGAGCTGCCTGAAAGATTTCTGGCAGTAGGAGCAGGTATAAGGCTTGGCCCCACTGTGGATGCGGATGTGCTGGGCCAGGTAGCTGGAGTTGGCGAATGACTTGGCGCAGTGAGGACACTTGTGAGGTTTGGCCTCTGTGTGCGACTTGGAGTGGATCTGCATGTCAGACTTACTGAAGAAGGTCGCCGCACACATCCGACACCTACAGGCGGAGAGACACAGAAATGGGAGGGCGGGATGGAAGAACAAGAAGGAGGAAGAAGAGGGAGATGTACGGAGGAAGAGAAAACAAGAAAATATGGGACAGAAAAAGATTAGGAGCCAGGATAATGGTGCAATGACCCACAGAGAGAAATAAGATATCACAGAAAATGGGAAAAGAAAAAAAAAAAAATCAATGAAGACAAAGGCGAGTTAAATCAAATAAAGAAGACATAACCAGCCAACACAGTACGATGTCAAGGGAGAAATCAAAGGAAAGGCACACAGATACTATAAAAAGACGAAGAGCAGGGCACAGAAGTGAGATCACAGCCCAAAGAGCATGCTATATACAGACAAGATGACAGCGGAAAGCAGGTTTATGTCCAGTGTGTGCAGAGGGAGAGAGCATCTACAGAGCACTGATGTATTGTATGTATTCTCACATACATTGTAGTAAGGAATGAAGTATCACTACAAAGCCAGCATGGTCAGCCACAACATGCAGTGAAGAGTGTTTAAATGAGGTGTCGTATGTGTCAGATGCTAATATCCAGTACTGCCTATATCATCTATAAAAGCTGAACATCTGAATGCTAATTTCCAAAAGAGCACAGAGAAACAGGTGTACTTGCATTTCATAGCCAGAGAAAGGACAAATGGAAATGGACAAAAAAAAAAAAAGACTACCTGTATGTCTTAGTGCTATCTTTAGGGCCATGGTCTTCGTCTTCATTTGACAGGTCATATGGGTCTCCGGTATGATGCTGCAAACTTGTCACCTATGACAAATAAATTCAAATGCATTTAATTACCAGTTTATCTCATCACTCTTAACTTTCTTCATCTGTAGCTGTTCAATTACCTGACCACCTGGTGTCAGATGAGCCAGTATTACGGTTTCATTTCCAACTCCACCCAGCGGACCAACCCGAGGAAGTGTTGTCTTCTTCTTTCTCCCTCGTTTGGAGGATGCTGGCATCACAACAACATGTGAATTCCCGTTCCCTTCTTTTTTGTCTATATCAAAATCAACAACCGCAGATTACTGCAAAATGAAGGAATAACGGTTTGAAAGCAGCATGTGGAACGAGTTTTTAATGAGCCCATCTGTATATTAACTGTCAACTACACACACAAGCCACTTTATTAGGTATACCTCTTCAACTATTTGTTAACGAAAACATCTAAACAGCCAATCCCATGGCAGTAACTCAATATATTTAGGCATGTAGACATGGTCAGGATGACCTGCTGAAGTTCAAACAAACATCAGAAAGGGAACGAAAGGTAATTTAAGTGACTTTGAATGTGGGATGGTTTTTTGTGCCAGAAGTGCTGGTTTAAGTATTTCAGAAACTGCTGATCTACTGAGATTTCCCACACAACCATCTCTAGGGTTTACAGAGAATGGGCTAAATAAAAGAAAATATCCAGTTAGCAGGAGTTCTCTCGGCAAAAATGACTTGTTGATGCCAGAAGTCAGAGGGGAATGGCCAGAGTGTTTTGAGCTGATAGAAAGGCAACAGTAACTCAAATAACCACTTGTTACAACCGAAGTATACAGAAGAGCATCTCTGAATGCGCAACACACTGAACCTTGAAGCAGATGGGCTACAGAAGCAAAAGACCACACCAGGTGCCAATCCTGTCAGCTAAGAACAGGAAACTGAGCTACAATAGGGGCTTACCAAAATTGCACAATAGAAGATAGGAAAAACGTTGACTGATCTGATGAGTCTCAGTTTCTGATGACATTCAGCATCAGAATTTAGCATTAATAACACGAAAGCATGGCTTCATCCTGCCTTGTATCAACAGTTCAGGCTGCTGGTGGTGATATAATAGTGGGGTGGGAGGGTGGCTGGGGACAATGTGCCATGTCACAAAGCTCAGATCATCTCAAACTCCTTTCTTGAGTTCACTGTATTCGAATGACCTCTACAGTCACCAAATTTCAATCCAATACAGCACCTTTGAGATTTGGTGGAACAGGAGATTTGTATTATGGATGTGCAGCTGACAAATCTGCAGCAACTGCATGATGTTATCGTGTCAGTGTGGACCAAAATTCCCTGAGTTTCCAGCACCTTGTTGAATCTATGTTATGAAGAATCAAGGCAGTTTTGGAGGCAAAGTGGGGTCCAACCCAGTACTAGCAAAGTGTACCTAATGAAATGGCTGTGAGTGTACATACTCGTCTAATGGCATACTGACAAACTGAAAACTAAAAGAAGGAAGTCTTGTGGTTTTGCCCATGTTTATACTTTCAGGTGTAATTGACATTTGAATAAGTTAGGACTGAATCAGATGTCAAAACTGATGGCGTTTTTTTTAAGAAAAATTTGGTCATTTCTTAAAAATCTGTATTTACAAAATTATTTGAAATCATTGTAAGGGTTAGGAATTTGTCTCTTTGTAATAGCAAAAACACACTAATATTACATAAACCATTTCCAACGGCATCTGTTATACTTGGTGTTATATATTTCTTTTAGAAAGCAGATTCACCTGAAGGCACAGAACCATAAGTTACTAACACAGGCTGGAAAATAAATTATATTATTAGCTTATAGTTTTCTGGTTTTGTTGCTCCTTATATTGTGGGTGCTTGTGGTTTGCGCACTAGGACTGGGATGGGTTCATAGCTCAGAGATGTAATTAAAGAACAAACTGTACAAAGTTGAACCTTATTTGCCTCTCACAGCATTAAAATGGGAAAAAGGACACCCAGACAGGTTTGATCATGTTCCAAGGCATGAAGTCAACCTTAAATGCCGCAGATTTCTTTTTTTTAACTTTCACTTTTCTGGCCTCAGAAGTTCCATATGAAATTATATTGTTATATGAAGTATATTACATTGTGTTAGCAACCCATATGAGATTCTAAGTATTCTAATCTGTACTTCTGAGAAACAATTAGCTTATTGGCCAGTTTCTTTGAAAGCAAATTGTATTTTTGGCATTATATTTTTGAATCATTTGTAAGGCATATCAAATAGGGTGTGTTCATTCATGCACACTTTACCTGGAGAATGGAGTGCTGAAACAATCATGGTTGTTGCTGGATGGCCAGACACAAATGACTGCGAGGAAGTGGGAGAGACTAGAGTCCCCTGTGGAGTCGTGATCACCAGACCAGCTGTAGAGAAAGAGACAAGGGCAGAGATAAGAAAGGGTTCCAGTCTGAGGTGAGCAGATTATCACTGAAGTTTGGGAGTTATTCCAACTTTTGGCTTGAAAAATGTGCTACCAAAGGCATTTTTGTACTATACACTGGACAAGGAAGTGTAAAGATAGCATTACAAAAGAGTATGTACATAATACAATGCTACTGTTTTTTTATTTAAGGAAAGCCCCGAGGTTGTAGCATGAATTGAGTTGCTCAGATGTTCACTTCATCCTCAGTTTTTCTACTGGGGCAAAATTTGTCCTCATTGTCTAAATAATTTAAGCATACTGCCTTTATTTTATAATTCAGTTTTTACCATATGGGATGTTCAACCATGGGTATTTCTGTGTTTTTACCTTGTTCTTGAATCATCAAAAATTATGTCAAACGTCTCAAAACTGAGGAAAGGCCCTTAAAGGCTTCTCCATGCAGAAACAAGCCCACCTGCTGTCATGATGCCTGTGGAGGGGACAGGCAACACTGTGATGTTCTGGGTGCTGTGTGGAGGGTGGAGGTGTGCCGCACTACCAGCCTGCCCTCCTCCATCTGTCTTGGCTCCAGGCGTAGGGATGGTGAGGAGAGTCGTCTGGTAGTGAGATGCAGAGGAAGGAGAGAAGGAAGCACTCTTTTCCTGTTGCTCTTTCACTTTGTTTAGGAACATGGCATTCTCAATCTGTTAGGAGAGAGGAGATTTTTTTTTTTTTTAAGCACAAAGTCACCTTCACAGAACCTCAAAAAGCTCGACATCTATGAGATAATAATCATGTATAATTCAGAAGAAACTGGCTATGTTTTTTTTTCAAAAAAGGGACTTTACTTTAATGCAAACTATTTTCCTCTCACATTGACTGATTAAAATGTTGTCTTTTCCGGCCTTACCTGTCCAGGCACAGCGGGGACAGGAGACCAGAAATACGATGAATTAAAATGAGAGTCTTCCATCATTTCTGCAATGACACAAAAGCAGCAAGATTTAAAAGCTTTAAAAATCTGACCAACACTAGAATTCTTTCATTCTAAAGGATTTTATGGTCATTTTGGAAGCTGAACTTTATGGTGCAGCTGACAAGCATTGTGCCATATTACTTTTAGTCTACCGTCATTGACATACTGTAAGCAGTAGGGACAGAAACCTTTTAATGACAGGAAATTTAATTACAAAGTACAGAGGCCCAAAATACACAGAAAGCCAAAACAGCACATCCATAACTAATACAGTTTTAACAGAAAATGATCTTCATGAGCCTAGGTTTGATTGGACTACTTACACATTAAACAGCATTGGTTTGAGCTAGGGGTGCCTAATAAAGTAGCCATTGAGCCTGTTTCAGCTAGCTGCTTGTCTACATTAAGACTTAAAGAGCAGAACTGCAAATTTCTACCAGAGTGATTAAAAATTGTAATAAAATGCTTATGTGTTTAATGAGAAAAACTTAACAAGACATTTTCTACACCAAAGAGTGTGTATTACATTACTCTCCTGGAGAACAATAACAATAAATACTGGAACAACGCATTACTATTTTAAGGGCTCATCCACTACAAGGATTCCCTTCTAGGGGGCCTGTGGGCAAAATTTTAGAAATGGTTCATCACTCCTCTCAGTTCATTTGTGTACCTTATTCCTAAAATATGAGATGGCTTCCTTCCTTGCATGCAAAACCAAGAGAAATAATTAAGACTATAAATCTAAATCTTGACATGTTTAAGATGTGATCAGATAATAAAGCTGGACCTAAAGAGCCTGAGGGGGATAGTCATTATACTCCAGTGGTGCATATAAAGCAGAAAAAACAAAAAACCCCCCAGCTCATTTCTAACTAAGTGTGCCAATAAACCACACCAGGACACTGAAATCAACGCTAAGAAATCAAATATCAAATTTCATTATAACTCACAACCACATTTGATTCAGTGTGTGCTTACTTTAACAATGTCAATAAGGCCCAGAAGCAAAATGTTACCCAGCTCTGAATTAAGGAAATGTTGGCTTAATAATTCACATTTGTGCTTTTTCTTCTTGTGAAAAGCAATATTCTACTGCAAGAAAGTCCTTGTTACAGGGGTTTCCTAGCTCTAAACTGATCTTTGGTGTTCCGTATACAGTTAAGGCACTGATTATATTTCTCACAGAAATCTGTCATTTATAACTATCTGATAACCAAAAATTGTGATTATAATTGAGAAAATGATGCCAAATTAACATAATGAGGATTTAAAAATTAACTGCATAAGTGCAGCAGTTAGCACACAGCAAGTAGGTCCTGGGTTTGAATCCACCAGCTGGCTGTGGCCTTTCTGTGTGGAGTTTGCATGTTCTCCCTGCACTTGAGTGGGCTCTCTGGCTTCCTCACACAGTCCAAAGACATGCATGTTAGATTAACTAGTGATTCTAAATCAGCTGTAGGTGTGAATGACTGTCTCTCTATGAGAGACTGCAATAGACTAGCAACCAGGGTGCACTCTGCCTAAGACCCTCACCTGATGACAGCTGGAATGGACTACAGTGCCTTTGTGACCCTGAACTGAACAAGAAAATGCATTAATGGATTTACCCAGATGCTGATTTTCCTTTGACTCTGGCTAAAACCTCTTTGGTGGCCACCAAATATTTGTCAATGCAGGGAATTAGGCAGCACTGGGCTCAGCCCTGTCACGTCCTACTGGCAAAGTTATAGTTTAAAAAAGAAAGGGGAGCTGCGGAAACATCATGCACTTTTAACATTCACTTTATAATTTTTTTTTTTTTTTTTAAAAAGTTATCCTGTTTTCCAGAGTTTTCTTTAGGTTTGAAATATTTAGAGATACTGCGCCTTTGAGCTTTATAGATGGTGCTGTTGCACAAAGTTTGTCTGCTGGAGATTCCAGTGTTTCTCCAGGATCACTTGAACCGATATGTCTTCAGAATACAAGGCAATGAATCCAAAATGCATTCAGACTGGCTATGTGGGGACTCAAGCAGCAACTATCTCACAATGTTTCAAACCTAAAACCACCTAAAACTGTATTAGGGAGATGGGTCACTACTACTTCCATTTCATCTGGTTCTCAAACTGTGGGGCGCAGAGCCGCTGCAGGTGGGGTTAAAAAAAAACTTAAATGCAACTAAGGTGAATAGATATGATTTTTATATGAAAAAAGAAACAAGCAAATGTTTGCTGGTGCTATTACACTAATAATATGTAAATTCATTTAAGTAAAATCCAGCGTGGATCATTTAACTGATAAAATTCTGGGATGTGGGAAATGTATTTTTCTGTGGTGTGGGACACAAACTTTTTTAGCTTCTGAAGTGGGGCATGCCAGAAACAGTTTGAGAACCACTGCATTACAGCATGTCAATAAAGACTCTTTTGGGATTTTATATATATATATATATATATCTAAATAATTCAGAAAAAACAGGACAAATATTTTGTTTTCCCAAGTGAATGCATTACACCTTCACAGGAAAGTGAAAGCAGGAATTGATGAAATTATATAATTTTATAGTTATTTATTTATTTATTTATAGTTTGGCTTCAGGGAGTTTCCAGATTAGGTTTACTTGTTATTGTTTAGATTATTTTTCAACCAGTGTTGGGTTGCATATTAGAAATTCAGATCACACATTATAATAAAAACACTGGACTCACAGCCAAGTGGACCTCCCAGACTCACTAAACAAGTGTTTACTGTAATTAAACATACTAGCAAAGACTACATTTTTTAATTTCATTTCACTTAATATGTTTATACAAGTCTATTTATTATTTTTAATTCAGTTACTACAATGTATTTTCACATCCACTTTTAGTTTTCTGTAATAACCTCGTCTGGGATTAGGGTTTTGGCTCCATACAGCTGTGAATTAATGACTGTAGCCTGGATCAGGCTTCCAGATGTGTTGAAACATCACTATCAAGCACGAGGTTTAACTTTTTTGTCTCCTCATACTATGTTTTGCCAAATTTTTACTAATATTTCGAGCATTTACATGTGATCCGCATCCAGCTCCTCAGCTTTAAGTTGGCTCCACAGAATAAAAGAACTACAAAAACATGAACTTTTATAAAACGCCACATATCGGATCAATGTCAGCCGCAGGACTCCATTTGGCCTCGGTGTATCCTGCAGTTATTCAGGCCCGACGTGCTGATTAACATACAGTTAGCAGACAGACAGTGAGCCTGTGAGCCTTCCTGCTAGGGGGGGAAAAATAACACGCAAAGCAATGAAAAAAACCAAAAGCATAGAAAAAAAAACTGA
Organism: Etroplus canarensis; assembly: GCA_015106775.1. Taxonomy (NCBI): domain Eukaryota; kingdom Metazoa; phylum Chordata; class Actinopteri; order Cichliformes; family Cichlidae; genus Etroplus; species Etroplus canarensis. The sequence goes on from VUQH01034323.1 coordinate 60,309, forward strand.
AGCGAAGAAAAAAAAACCAATAGACCATCCTCACAGACTTCCGGCTGTGGGGACGGGTGGATAGGCGGCAGCAGATTCGAGCAAATCTATCAAATTTATCTATCGACTGCGTGGAGAAGAGTGGCGTTTACCGGCGCTGACGACTCCGCTTTCCTCCCTGAAGCTCCAGCGGGTCGGGACACTTTAGACACAGTTTCCAAATCTGTCCAAATTCCTGTGAATCAGTGAAGTAACCCCCCCTTTTTTTCTCTCTCCCTGTTTTTTTTTTTTTTTTGCGCTTTTTTTTTTTTTCCCCCC
>VUQH01034326.1:0-30889 GCA_015106775.1 Etroplus canarensis
CCCTACATTTAAAGTCCCTACTCTCACCTCCACCCTCCTACCTTTCCTTCTCTCTCTCTGCCTCCTAACACGCTTTCCCCCTCTCCCCCTCCTTGGTCTTCGGCCAACAGTAGCATAGTTTCCACCAGCACCCTGTTGGCTAACGGCACCGGAGGCGGTCGTTGTTAACCCGGGCCACGACCGATCCGGTATGGAAGTCGTGTTATGAATCCGCATATTTGATTTGGCACAGTTTTTACGCCGGATGCCCTTCCTGACGCAACCCTCACCATTTACCCGGGCTTGGGACCGGCACTAGGACTACACTGGCTTGTGGGTCCCTGTGGCTGGTTCCTTGTAGAACCACTTCTACGATCAATAATTTGAAGTAATTTTATTTTTTTTGTCTGACTTCATCAGTCTCTCACATTGTTATTGGAGTGCCCTTCACAGTATTGCTTCAGTTCATTGAGGTCTGTGGGCACAGCAATACATTGGGTTGAGGGCTGGACTTTAACTGGGCCATTGTGACACTTTCTTGTGTTTTCAGCCATTCTGATGGTGTGCTTGGGATCATTGTCCTGACCCATTGGCCAGGCTGTTGGACAGATGACCGCACACTTGACTCTAGATTATTTTGATATACTGAAGAGTTCATAGTCATCTCAATGACTGTAAGATGCACAGGTCCTGTGGCTGCAAAAAGAAGACCAAATCATCATCCCTCAGGTGGTGAAAGGTGATGAGTTGGGTGATATGAGGTGTTTTTGCTGATTTGCTGTGTTTGAATTTTGCCAAAGATGGTGCTGTGCACGATGGGCAAATATCTTCACTTTGATCTCGTCTTGTCTAAAGGAGATTGTTCCAGAATTGTTGTGGTTTGTTCAGATGAAACTTTGCTAACTTAAGCCATCCTGCTATGTTCTTTTTAGACATTGTTAGACTTTCTGCTGGCAACCCTTCCAAACAAACCATACTGCAATACTTATTCAGTCTTGGGAATAATCTTTCTTACTGTAAAATGATGGTATTAGGATTAGTATTAGGCCTTATAACCCTTCCCACGTAGATGGGCAGCAACAGTTACTTCTCTAAGATCATTTTTAAAGTATTTCTTCCCTGACATTGTGTTAACAGACACTCTAGTCAAGCAAACTGCCACAACTCCTTTCACAGAGGTGCTCACCATTTTTGTTCAATAAAAAATGACATAGCATATTTTGCCTTGTCTTCTTGTTCAGCTGAGATTGTATTTACCCAATTTTAAGACCTGCTAAGGACCAAATAATTTTTATGTCCTGATATGTGAAACCATAGAATTGAAAAGGGTTGTACTTTTGTTTTTCCATGAGTTTATGTATAATTAATCAGAATGTATATCTAATCAGACACCCTTCTGGTCACACATATTTAACAGGTGACTTCATTGAAAACACCTTCCAGCTAAGTGATGATTTAATGAAAACACCTGCTTCTCATTAACCTTCTCCCTGAGTGGCATTTTGCTGATTGTTTTTGCCCATTTCACAAACTCTAAGCTCTGTAAAGTGATTCTGTGACTTATTTTTTGACAAATAATTGTCAGATCTTCTACCCACTTTTAATGGAGTTTTGCAGGTGAAACAGCAACTTTCCTTGATTTTTACAGGCTGCCCATATCAGTCAGAATTTGTAACCAAGTGGTCACTGTACTTTTACATGTGCCCAAGGGATAAGGGGAATTTTGCAACCTTGACACAAAATAGAAGAAATAAAACAGGTGTAGTCATTTGCTAAATCCAAATGCGGATTCATAAATAGAATAGATTCGCTGTGGCGACCCCTAGCGGCAGCAGCCAAAAGAACAAGAAGAAGAAACAGGTGTAGTCACTCTTTCTTTGAAAAGCAGCAAAATGCGTGGCAAGACATACTAACAATAAACAAGAAAAAGTTAACAGCATAATTTAAACAGCACACAAAGTTCTAACATTTAATCTTTTTCTGTAGTTAGTAGCAGCCATGAAGGCTGAGGAGCAAACAAAATATTCATCACAGGCTCAAGCTCATAGGAACTTAATACGTGGATAGACTTAGATGCCAGACAATTCGAGTTATACACCTTTTGACTACTTATATAAACTGTCCTTGCGTTTTTTCCTTGTTAGCTGAAAGTTGGAAATCCCTACATGGCTGCATGTTTGCAATTTAGGTTAGGTTTCTGGTTACATCGGGGATATAACTGAAACCTTGAAACAAAAAAAAAAAGAAAATGTACAGCTTTGCATTGTGGTGCGTCAGTTATCTGTTATCTGAAAAATATGACATTGGCGAGTAGAAGCAAGAAATTGAAATTTTAGACTTTTAGATATGTGAATGCAAATTCTTTTATTCTGAATGGTTGTTATATATTACTGTACGCTCAGAAAATGCATGCAAGTATGTGTAAGGTATGTGGCCTCTGTTTGTCTCCTCCTTCTTTCAGCTGCTCCCTGTAGGAGTCACCAAAAGAGATCATCTGCCTCCATCTCACCTTATATTCCTTGCATGCTCTTCTGTACCAACCCTCTCTATGTACTCTTTCGCTACATTCATGCGCCTTCTATGTGGTCTTGCTGCTTTCTTCCTGCCTAGCAACTCCATCTTCAACATCCTTTCTTCAATATATCCACTCTCCCTCCTCTGTACATGTCCAAACCATCTCAACCTTGCCTTTCTGACTATCTTCAAACCGCTCAACCTGAGCTGTCCTTCTAATGGACTCATTTCTAATACTGTCCATCTTGGTCATTCCCGGCGTGTAGCTGATCCTCTTCAATTCTGCCACCTCCAGTTCTGCCTCCTGTCTTTTTATCTGTGCCACCATCTCCAAACCATACATTATAGCAGGTCTTACTACCTTCTTATAAAATTTCTCGTTCACTCTTGTTGCTGTTTTTCTGTCACAAATTAACCCTGACACTCATGTTTACCCAATCCACCCTGCCTGCACTCTCTTCTTCACCTGTCTTGTGCTTTGTCTGTTGCTTGGGATGATTGACCCCAAGTATTTAAACTCATCTAATTTCACTACCTCAACTCCACCATTTGTCTCGGTGAATCTACTATAACCAAGAAGCAACATCTGGAGCTGAAAAATGAAGCCAATGCAAAATTGGCAAAAACTGCACTTCCTTTAGCAGCTGCTTCCAACCTTATTGTTTGATTAGAGGCTGCTTGATACATATATTTTAAACAAATGCAGAACAATTACTGTTGAATATTTAGTTTATGTGTTGTACGTTAGACACACATCACAGAGGTACAAAAAATATTTTCTTAATATTATTTTACAGTAATTGTTCTTAAATAAGCTCATGTCCCCCAGGGTTGAACTCAAATAGAATCACAACCACAAAGGTCACATAAATTTAAAACTTTACATTGATTAGAAAGGTAATTAACTTGAATGCTTAATTAATAAATGCTTAACCAACAACAAACACTTGGATGAGACAAGACAATAATTTCTCAGAGCAGTGTTATCAGGAAATGAAATGAGCATAATGGACAGACAGTCAAACATGAATATCAAGTAATTACAAACAAGTTTTAGACATTTTCTTCTGACAGTAAGTCATTCAAATAAATGAGTATGTCTAAGCCTTACTCCAGCCTCATTACACAGTAGGTCATCTCCTCAGTAAGTTGTCTGTTTATCTCATCTGAGTTTAACAGTTATCCAATATTTTCTGTCTTCAGCAACTCCCAAAAGCCAATTTTTGAAGTCCACTGAATGACTACAAATTTAGAGTAAAGCACTTATCTTTCATCTTGTCGAGTAGGAGTCTCTTTCTTTATATTTTTCTTTTAAATCAGACTGATGATGGCCCTGCCTCAGACCTTATTGATTTCAGTTGTTTCTGGTTTCAGAACAGGTAATGTGGAGCATCTAGATGGATGTACACAAGAATCATCATTTTTTAAATTTCCTTTTTCATTTATACTTGGTTAATCTAAATATGTCAGCTGTGAGGATGAGGTATGGACATGTTTAATCAGATGAAAGAAATGAATTCTGCACCAATATTTTTAAACAATAATATAATCATTCAGCATTTTATTAGGTGTTGCGCTGTATTGACCATTAATATATCAGTTTAAAGTCAAATAAATGACACTTGATTTCAAATTTATAATGCATCTTAACTGAAATTTGGGTAGAAAAACATCCCTTTTCTAAAGTTGTCAATCTCATTAAATCAAGAAAGTTTACCTCTGTCATCAATATCTTCATGGTTTACCAGGTAAATAAATTGTTTAGTCGGGGTAGAAAAACATTGTGACAATATCAGTGTCTGTAATTAACATACATGTGTAAATCTTCATGGGGTGAGTATGCCATTAGTACCACTGCAGGTAAGAATTCATGTTCATTTGAAATATGCAAATTAATCCACATCAGTAGTTTAGCAGAGGTTTTACACTAGATACTCTTACTAACACAACCCTTGATTGGTGAGAGTGGCTTCTATCCCCACCAGGAATTGAACCAGGGACTTGCTAATTGTAAGGCAAATGTGTAAACCACTATACTATGGGACACTGAATAAAACAAATAATAAATAAACGCGCAAAACCTGGAAATGGCCATTTTGGGAACCCTGTTTTTTTCTTGCATCACATTAGCTTTTGGTTGTTATAAACTAACTGCAAATGAATCTCCATCGATTTTTATATTCAATATTCTTGCTTGGGCTTCCTTTATAATTTTGTTGCTTCCCCTGGTTTAGCATTATACTAAACTCTTTATACCATTTTCTTATACCATTTATACTGTAACATTTCCTGTGTGTGTGTGTGTGTGTGTGTGTGTGTGTGTGTGTGTGTGTGTTTTGTCATAAATGAATTCCTTGACAACGAAAACCTCACAGCTGGAACCTAGCAGTTGGAATCACATTATTGCTAATTTGAAAGTGCAAATAATGATACACAAAATGTATTGGCACTCTACTGAATCAGCTGAGTTTCAACTACAGTTTGATGTCTTGCAAGAATGTAGCATTATTTGCAGTCCAGTACAGAATTTTTTACAAACCCTTTATATTTCAACAGTCTGGATCATGAGATCACCTTGAGCAAACTTGTATGGGGTAGACCATATGGAAATGTACTTACATTTTTATCAAGATATTATAGCAATTATTTATGGAGCTGGAACCAAATTTCTTGAAATTCCACCTATCCCAAAAAGTGTAAAAGAAAGGGAAAAAATCATTAAAAAAAAATAAAAAAATCCTGGATCCAGATCGTGATCTGGGTTACCTTCAAAATTGAATTGTTTTTACCTAAACCACACCCTACACATCAAAAAATTTGATGAAAATCTGATTATAACTTTTTTTTTAGTTATATTGCACAAAGACAGACTGAAAAACAGAAAGAAATAATCAGAAAATATTTCAGATTCTAGACTCTATACTATATCACCTGATCTGAAAAATCCCTTCCGGACTGTTTGAGTCATATTGCCCACAAACAAACAGGTAACATACAAACAATCGCTGATGGCATAATGTCCTTGGTAGAAGTAATTATTGTTAGTAGCAGCCGTGTTAGTATTGGATCACACCAGTGACCACCCAGATATCAGAGGAGAGGTCCATTATAGTTTAGATTCTCTGGCTGGGCTGACATGTGAGAGCAAGAGGCACAGCCAATAGTGCTTCAGAAACCTTTTTTTATTATTTTTTTTTTACCTTGTCTATATCATGGATCCATTCTGTCCAGTTGTGAGTCGTGACTCTCTTATTAGCTGTATTGATGAAATCAGCTGTCACTCAATCTGAATGGGCCTGGTCATTCGTTTTTATTAGGTGCTCGTTTCTAAGGGATGAAGAGGCGAAGGCTATCTATGAGGTTCACTGCAGAATCACCAATAATACCTTTCAAATGATTGCCACTCAGCATATATTCATCATGCTGTTCTGCACTGCTCATTTTATCTGATGCGAGGCTCTTCAAATGCACACAGATATCAAAGCAGTGAGAGTTTGTTGTGTGAGCCTTGGATTATCCAAGCTGTCATATTACCATATTTACTCAAGCAGACCTACTAGGATGTCAGATGTGACTTGTTTATTGTCCAAGCTTTATTGCACTGCCTATCTTTCTCATTACATTCTGACATCGTAGTAATTTGAAAAGATTTGCTTCATAGACAATGCCGCTCCTGCATATTCTACTTCATACATGTGTTCCCTGCTCTTTTTGCCTCCTGGGCCTCCTGAATATGAATAGATGGCTGAATGAAATGATATCTCCAAATGGTGCCTGTGTCTGAGGTCCGTGGCTGACAGATAGTGTATGCCCCATCAAAAGGCTTATTATTCCAGACAATTTCAATACATTTATTACATGGAGCAGTTCTTTATTGTCCTGCTTATTCCTTTTGTAAGGGTCTGGCTTGCAAAAAGTGGCAGATCTATTAATGAGTGCCCTAATATTTCTGCCCAGTACATAGGCTTGCTAATGGGATAACACTTTTGTAATAAGTGATGTAGTGATGGGTAACTGGATACTCATTTCATTTTCTCTGCAGCTACAACCCCGTGGGCTTGTTTGCAAGCAGCATTAAGAGCAGAATGCATAGCTAATCCCTTGTCAGATATTTATACTGAAAATGATAAAGTGGAGTTACTTAAATTGTAATTATAGCTTAAGAACTGTTAATGGCATAAATATTCAATGCTATTTTCATTATGACAGGTTTTGTTTTTTGTGAACTGTTCTGTATAAGCATAAACTTGCAAAGCCAACACATTATTGTTCAAATGCAAAACATGCAAGTATTTTATGTGAAAATGAACATTCTGCCTCATCTGTTGTTTCTGTAATGTGGTGTTTAAAAGCTTTGGAACGTCTCAGTCTGTAACATCACTCTGATCGACATATTGACATGTGCTGATTCTCCTTTTGTACTCACACTTTACCCCACAAGTCTTGCCAGCAGGCATTTCCTTAATAACTCCTCCCCTGAGATTTGCAGATGAAGAAATGCTTGATTTCATTATACTTTTTCAAAAGCCTGGTTTAATTATGGATTTACTCAACAAAATGGCAAACTTATGATCAAAATAATGAATAAATCCAATACAGAGAATTCTACGGACAACTAGTAGAAATCATTGACATACCATATAAATTAAACCCATGCCTGAAAAATTTTATTAAATTGTTATTCAGTTGTTTCAGAAAATTAGAAAGATCATTATTTAAGTAATTCTACAGTGCTTTACCAAATTAAAAAAACTACCTCTCAGGAAAACCTCCTCCTGAATTAAAAAAAAGCTAAATATGAAGATTTCAGTTGTTGGTAGTGTGACGTTTTTTGGTTATTAAAACCCACTGACCTGAGCGGGACCAGACAGGACAAGCGTGTATGAAAAGCTTAAGCTGGAATAAATGAGGCAGACTCCAAGCTGGTTAGAATTCTGAGCTCTTTTCTTTTCGTTGAAAAGGAGTTTTTTCACATAGCACAACCAAACCAAAAAAAAAACTCAACAAAGACCAACTTAAATACTGAAAACTAAACCAAACCCAGGTGAAATCAAAAAATACCCCCTTAAACCCAAATTACTAAAACCATTTAAGAACACTCAGGTTATTCACACATTCTAAAGTAAACACATTACCTAAACTTCAAATAACTAAATAGCTTAACTATGAAAGAAAACTACATTTAACAAACTAAACAAATATCCTTCCCCCCCTGAGTCCACTTGGTTAAGTCCCGCCATAATGAGAAGATGAATCCCAGCTGGACCTCCTGCTTGTAGCTGTGTGTGCACCCACAGCCACACCCCCAGGAAATGACCTCAAAAGAAAAAGGATCAATAAACACAATACAAAAATATGTGTTTCTTTATATATGCGTGAATGTTTGTACCTGACCTCTTAGTGAGGGAAGACCTCTCCCTCACAGGGATATTTTCTTGGCACATTTAGGGTCCCTTAATATCAGTTGAGAAAACACCACAGCCAACCTGAGTATTGTTGCTGACCATATCCATACTTTTATGACCACAGTGTACCCATCTTATGACAGTTGCTTGCAGCAGAATAATGTGCCATTTCACAAAGTTCAAATGATCTCAAATTGGCTTCTTGAACAGAACAACGATGTTTTTTTTTTTTGTACTCAAATGGTCAGATCGCAGTCCAATATGGAAACTTTGAGATATGGAAAAAAGGGAGATTTGCATCATAGATGTACAGTTGACACATCTGCAGCAACTGTGTGATGCTATCATGTCAATATGGACCAAAGTCTCTAAGGAATCTTCCTAGCATCTTGTTGAATCTATGTTGCAAGGCAGTCTGGAAGCCAAAAAGGGGTGCAACCCTGTACTAGCAAGGTGTACCTAATAGTCATTGGTAAGGATATTTTGACTAAGTCGTTGTCATGTCAAGATTAAATGTACCTTTGACTGCTCCCTTGTATTCTCCCCAAGGGATTGCCACAGTGGATTCATCCACATTGGTAATTTGGCAGGGGTTTTACCCTGCCCTTCCTGATGCAACCATGGTGGGAGGGGCTTGTGTCCCCACCTGCAGTTGAACCAGGGACCATTCACTCATAATGTGAATGTGTTAACCATTATACTATGGGGACACTATTGTCATGATTCTGCCAGAAAATTCTTTAAAATCCTTATCATTGGCATTTTATTTGCAAATCTGTTACAGTATTAAGTACAGAGTTACCAGGGTTGGAGACATGGTATAATGATCCTGCCTCCTGCCCAGTTCTCAATGCCAAATTCAGAGAAAAAAATCAACCAATATGAGAAAACTTTAAAGAAACCATATGTAGCTAGCTTGCTAGATAGACAGTCAGGTAGCTAGCTAGCCCACTACTATACAAGATTGCAATGGTTGGACTGCATAGAGATCAAAGTGTATGCAGATAAAGTCAATATCATCTTCACCTCTCAGGTATAACAGCACACCAGGACAAGATGGCAGTTTGTATTTCAACAGTATTTTATCGTTAGACCTACTTTCGAACAGTGTTGTGTGCCTTTATAAGTTTATGGACTGTTAAAGTGAGACAACGCTGTCACCACAAGGCCAATTTTGAAAATGCAACATTTACCACTCCAGATTTTTGCTTTTTAAGGGCGAATGTTTCAAGCCAACTCATAAAAAATACCCCATCAAACAGAATTTTTTAAAAGATTCTTAATTTTTAAATGCTAATAAGCGCACACTCTTTTATTTTAATATAAAATTATTCATTTGCTTAGATTAAACATGTACATGTAGTTTCAGTTGTTTGTTTCACTTCAGAAACAATTTGTGTAAACAATATGCTCTCTTATGTAACGTTGGCTTGAGGGTAAATTTTATCAAATGCAGTATAGAGCATTTTACACACTCCGCTAAACATTTTGCACTAAATTTACAATTGGACAATGTGTATTCTGAAGAGGAGTTAAACAAATGGTGAACTAATCTGCCCTTCAAGTTTGTCAAACTCAAACTATAGCCTGCAGATGCCATGGAATACATCTAGTATGCAACAAAAAATAAAGTCATCACAGCATTTTCTGCTTAATTTCCACACAATTATTATTTTCCATTAGCTTGACAGTGTGCTGGAACAGAAATGTCTCCTCTCCTCTAACAAGAGAACAATTTTTTTTTGCCCTCATTTGTCTTTGTGTGTTCACCCAGGTACCTGCACTAATTGGGATAAGATGAACATGAATTCAACACAATGAATTCATTCATTTTGGTGACCCCAAGACCTTTAAAGTAGTGCCATCATCTGTCCAAATGTGCATGTCTTCATGTATTATTCATTCATCACTGGCCCATTCTTTTCAAATGAGCACAATTCAATGCACACTCATGGCTGTGGCAAGACATTACAGCAAAAAACACATTGCATGTCATCTGTCTTTATGTAGGAATAGAAGAGATTAGTTTGGCTAGAGAGGTGATGATGTCAGTTTTTTGGATTATTTATTGCAAATTAATCATCAGCACAGGGTGGCATGGTGGTGGTGCAGTTAGCACTGCCACCTTAAAGCAAGAGAGTACTCGGTTTAATCCACTGGCCAGCTGGGGCCTTTCTGTGTAAAGTTTCCTTGTCCTCCCTGTGCTTGCATGAGTTCTCTGTGGCTTCCTTCCAAAGACATGTATATTACCCTCTGGAGTCCACATCAAGCGACCAAACTCTTGCTTTCGTGCACGTGGGCTGAAGCCCCCGTCCGCGTGTCAAGTCATGTGATTTGGACGAGATGCAACCCCAGGGCACCAACTCCAGAGGGTTAACTGGCAATTCTAAACTTGCCGTTGGTATGAAATCGGGCATAAGTGGTTGTCTGTCTCACTGCGTGAGTGCTGCAATAGACTGGCAGTGTGTCCAGGGTGCACCCCAACAGCTGGGATAGGCTCAAACCCTTTAATTAAAAAAGATTTTTTTATAAATATATTTATTAGGGAAATACATGACTAGTTCACTAGAAATTTAAACTTTGTTTTCCTTGCAAGTTGGTAACAAAATACAAGTTGGTTAAACAATTTTTTTCTTATTTCATTAATGTAGAGTTCCCATTAGCAGTTGGCTTTAAAATGTTATACAGCCATCCTCCACTAGTCATGGCTGCAGCGCTGTCACATGGTAGCTCACATCTCACTTTGACAGGAAGATGTAAACAGACAAGGTGGAAAGCCCCTGTCACACCCTGACGATTTAACAAGCATATGCTGACGTTGGAAAAAAATCCGCAAATACGCCGGCGTAAGTTATTGGTATGTTTTGTATGAGTTAAGAGCACGCTGAAGTATGCCGGTTTACGTCACAGTACAGCGAGGTCGCCGGAAAATTTTGAGCATGCACAAAATTTCTGAAGTTTGCCAGCGTATGACTCAAACATCCCACATACATGGACCATATGTTGCAGGTACATTTTGCATATGTTGAATTACGTTACTCATATGTTGAAATGGCTAGCTAAAACATATTAATAACCTATGAGTAACATGTTTTTAACCTATAAGCAACATATATCAAACTTACCTTCAGACTGATATTGACAAATATTGACTTTTGTAGACATATTTGACATGTTCCAGTCACACTGAACGTGTTTCTAACACACAGCTACCGTTTAATTGCATTTACACTACTAAATTTTAAAATCATCTAGTAAATTAGTGGCCTAAAACATCTCTAACACTTATATAAATGGGATTTTCCAGTTTATGGACTAAATCTTTTGATACATGTCCACTATTTCCTCTTTGTCAGGGACAACTTACAGTATGTCCAGCTTATACTTTAGATGTAAATGTTTGATTGTTTTATATTTTCTGCTGCATACATTAACTTTTAAAATGTTTGTAACATGTTTTCCGATGACCATGATTGAAGGACACATGCCGAAATGCACCATTGAAGCAGTAGTTGTTTTTGACCTCAGTGCATTCAAGAAACTGACTTCATTTGGAGCATAATCATCAGGCCATGCTTCATCTGTGACTATTTAAATGTGTTCCCTGCTCGGGATAAAGATGACAGTAACAGCTGAGGGGCTGATTAGGCCTTGGCAAAGGTCCACTGTCTAATCTCTGCTTAGCTTGTAAATGTTCGTGCAGTTACTGCAAACAACAACAACAAAAATAGGTAGGGTAAAATTGGCTTCAGCCTTACTTCAAGGCACTGATGATCACAACCGTATTCAAATTCAGTGATAACCATTGTCATTTTCTCCAGGCAATGAGTGGGCCCAATAGAGGGCTATAGCAAGACAAGGCAAGGTTACTGAACTCCACCAACACACTCGGATTCACACAAACACACGCACACTGGATGTGCACATGAAAAGAGTGACATGTTGTTGGAACTGTCCTCAGGCAGCTCAGGGAGAAAATCTTTTCATTCTGGTCACTCTAACTTGACCTTCTGCGTTGTGGCAGCTGGTCTGATTTGGATGAAATAGCCCTGGGTATTCTAGTGTGGCTGTCACATAATGTTGCACACACTTCAAATTAATAAACAATATTCATTTAAACCGAGCAAAGTTCCAATCCCAGGGAATTTTGCACATTTAAAACCTAAACAATATTGACATCTAGTGGTTTAAATTTAATTACTCTGCTGTCAAGTGCAATTAGGAGAAGCAATTTATAATATCATTAGCACACAGTTAACCCTGGAGGTAACTGGAGAAAATTTGGACAGAAGGAAAAAAAAAGACCAGAGGAAAATGTAACTACTTAGAAAAAACCTTCACCCATCAATTTTGTTCACCACTTAGCTACACAGGGTCCACTGGGGCTGGAGCCTGTCACAGCTGACAGTAGGCAACAGGTAGGATATCCACTGAACAAGTCACCAGTCTATCAAAGGGCTAACACAAAGTCATTGTCAGCTAATTCAGTTAAGCCAAAACAGAAGTATTTTTTCAGCAGTCAAGACAGCACAATAACACAGATACACAGAAGAGCAGTCCGAGACTCCGTACCTCAGCCAAGGCTGGACTATCTCACAATGTTGAATAACCCTTAAAAAAAATCCTGACTCCAAAGCCGGATTGACTCCAGCAGTCAGTCGCTACTAAGCTGGGCCAAATCTCACCACAGGTAAAATTTTTGTGCCGATCCGGCTGTAACTTTTGGAGTAATCCTTCTAACTAACATGCACACAAACCAAAAACATAACCTCCTAGCGGAAGTAATAACTAAACATTAGAGATTATTACATTATTATTCCTCCCTTCTACAGTGAAAAAAACAGTTTAACTGTAGACACTGCATAATATAGGATCATCCTACATTATGCAATGTCATCACTACTGTCACAGTTAAAGTCCATTCCTGATTTGATTGTTTGCACTGTAGATTGTTTCCAAAAGCAGCACAAAAATCAGAGGAGGGGGATGCACTTTTGTCCCCGCCAGAGAGAGAAAAATAATATAGCATGTAAACATGTAACCCCCCCGAACACACACACAAACACACAAACACACACACACACACATACAGTTACAGCTTATCTTTTTCTGATTTGACCTTGAGAAATTCTAACATAAAGAACTATTCCCATAATAAGGATTAAACTCTATTATTAATACTTATTATAGGAAAAGTTCAAAGTTTCAAATCACATCATAATCTTATTTACACTTGAGTTGACCAGACTTAATATATATGACTGAATTAAAGCTTACATAAGAGCCAAGGAATCTGTGATTCAGTGTATTTTTTTATTCATACAACTTCACTGAGAGGTCTACCAGTGATTGATGATTATTTTAATAGGTGGTGTTGTTATTATTATGATATCTTGCCATACAAATAAATGAATTGCACTGTGCTAATCAGTGGACATCAACTAACATCCCAATGTCTGTAGTAAAATGAAAACATTGAAAAGGAGAGTTTCTTTACAGAGTGGTTTGAAGTGTAAAATCATAGTAATTTCTGTGTCACCAAGATGCTCCAGCTAAAAATGTTAAGTGCCATCGCTAAAGATTTCCCTTTAACATTGGAAAACCTGCAGTGTGATCCCATAAACCCTTCTAAAAGCTGTAAAAGTGTTTGCTGTTGCAGGAAATGACTGGATGACATTTACCACCTATAAAAAAAGCAAATAAATTGGACAGTTTTGAGTGAAAACCTAAAAGTACAGCATATTTGAAGGGATTTCAGACTGAAATGTAAAACATGAAATTAAACAAGGACAATTATTCTTGCCACTGACAGTGTAGAGTGACGCAAATAATAAGGGGATGTTGAGATGTCACACTGAAAGTAAATAATGTAACGCCTTTCCTTTTTATGACTCTTGATGTTGACTGAATTACCTGAGAGATGCAATGAAATATGTAAGATACTCTTGTTGAAATGTTTTCGAGCAGTAGATGGGACATTTCTCAGGTAGCAGGAGGCTCCTTCTCATGCCATGCATAATTTTCTGTGGAGGGGGTGGAGTGAGTTTGCTGCAGCCACCATCACTTGTCAAGCCACTCAAGAGGCTATTTGTTATTCGCGGTCTGTGAGAGGGACTGACATTTCCCATTGGCAGTTGGAGCACATCTAGCGGTGCCCTCTGCCCCCTTCATCTCCTGTGGTTTGCTCAACTGAAATGGGACGAAGCTCACAGGGGTTTATAGAAATTCACAGGGGAACTCTGGCAGGCCCACGTCCATGGATTTCATGACAGATGTGCTTTGGTATTGTTGGACTATGATCGCCTCCGGACACTGGTGGATCACCTTATTACATACATTTACACAGGAAATGGAAGCATGAAGATAATATTTGAAGCCGGCAGGCAAGTTGAAACTTTTCCATGCCTCCATTCCATGCATGGAGAGAGGTGAAAAAATATATAACTGACTAGTCTGCACTGCTTGAAGAAGACTGTATGGATTCATCCATTTGTGGGCTTTATTGCTGAACAGGAATGTTTCCCAATGGCATGAGCCATTTTCTACTTTATTATGTTACGGAAAATCCATTTTGAATCCATTATTTTAGCATATGTGGTAAAGTAAGACTGAAAACAGAAAACATCTGGTAGATCTAATCAGAGTAAGTATAATGTATAATGGTAGTGTGCATAAAGAGGTTAATACACAATCAGTCACATCGCTCCTTTTATTATTAAGTTCTCAATGTTAAAATTCCACACAGAAGTTTTCAGCTTTGCCCTCGAGCCAGCACATTGCTTTTATTGTTGTGTTTGAACTCCTTTTGGTTACACTTAGTCATCTCTTTGTTTTTGGTTGAGTGCAGTGTCCCCTCCATTATACAACACCAATTCCAAAAGGTTGGGATGCTGTGTGAAATGTGAATACGACCACAATACAGTGATTTGCAAATTTCATAAAGCAATATTTCATTCACAAAAGAACATTGAAAACATATCAAATGCTGAAAATGAGACATTTGACTATTTCATGAAAAAATTAGCTCATCTTGAATTTGATGTTATTGGCATACCTCAAAAAAGTTGGGACACGGGCAACAAAAGGTTGGAAAAGTAAGTGGCACTAAAAAGAAACAGCTGGAAGAACATGTTGCAACAAATTAAGTTAATTGGCACCCGGGAAGTAATGTGATTGGGTGTAAAAAGAGCACCATAGTCAGATTCTCCCAGAAGTAAAGGTGGGCAGAGGTTCAGCAATCTGTCAGAAACTGCATCTACAAATTGTGTAGCAATTTTGGGATAATGTTCCTCAACATAAAACTG
Source organism: Etroplus canarensis (assembly GCA_015106775.1). Taxonomy (NCBI): domain Eukaryota; kingdom Metazoa; phylum Chordata; class Actinopteri; order Cichliformes; family Cichlidae; genus Etroplus; species Etroplus canarensis. The sequence goes on from VUQH01034326.1 coordinate 15,203, forward strand.
AAACTGACTTGAATATTTCATCATCTAAAGTACATAATATCAACAAAAGGTTTCAAACATCTGGAAACTTCTCTGTACTCAAGGGACATAGCCACAAACCAATATTGGGGTCTGGTGTTCTTCAGGCCCTCAGGCAGCACTGCATTGTAAAAAGGCAAGAATCTGTCCTGGAAATCACTGAATGGGCTGAGGAACACTTCCAAAAATCATTGCTGCTGTCTTCGCAGGGCCAAAGCTCATTTAAAATGGACTGAGGCAAAGTGTAAAACTGTTCTGTGGTCAGATGAATCAAAATTAGAATTTGTTTTTTGGCAATTATGTATGCTGCATCCTCTGGACTAAATAGGAGAGGGACCATCCGGCTTGTTATCAGCACTCAGTTCAAAAGACTGCATCTCTGATGGTATGGGGGTGCATTAGTGCTGATAGTACTGGTAACTTGCAAATCTGGAAAGGCACCATCAGCATTGAAAGGTATATATAAAGTGGCATATGCTCCCCTTCAGATGAATTTTTTTTTTTAAGGGAAGGCTTGCATCTTTCAGCAAGACAATGCTACACCACCTCCTGCAGCTATTACAACAGCTTGGCTTCTTAGTACAAGAGACTGGGTGCTGGAACAGCCTGCCTTTAATATGTTTTCTATGTTCTTTTCTGAATAAAATATTGAGTTCTGTGATTTGTATATCATTGAAATGTGTTTTCATTTATATTTTATGCTGTGTCTTAACTTTTTAGGAATTGAGGTTGTAGTTGCATTTCATAAAATGTAACATCTGCTGCCACAAAAATATATGAAATGAAGGAAACCATGCATTCATCTACAGAGCAGTGATACAAACACCTTCTACAAAGACTCATTTTTTGCTGGGGTCGGAGAAAAGATCAATCAAGGCTAACAGTAAGAGGTACAGCAAGGACTTTGTACAACTTACCACTATTCTTCTTAATAGAAACTGCACATATCACTACATTCATGAACAACCTTGGGTTCACTTGGAGGGTGTACAGACATGCAGAGTGAGGTTTGCAGACTAATTTCCATCTGCTTTCGGGAACATAAGAACTTTCAAATATTCTTAAAAATAACAGTCTAATCTTTAAAGTAGCAGATCTGTATCGGATTGCTTCTTTCACAGACGCTTGAAATTAACTTGTGAATATTTATTTCATGAAAACTGTCTTTATATACAGTACCTTTCTAATATTTGGATTTATAATTGACTTTAATATGACCAGCTAGATGACCAGAGTGAATGAAAACACCGGAAGTGCTCAATATATAGACGACCAACAGTACATGGACCTTATCTGGGACATCAGTATATTGAGGTCCTGCAGTAATAGGGTTAACATACAGAAAAACATATTTTTCTTGTTTGAATTAAAGATGAGCCAAGACTAGAGATGGTTCAGGGTTGTCCTGCCACTGTAATGGTCCCTGGAATTTGTGTTAGTTTTTAATTTCAGTGATGGCTTCAGACTTTCTTTGTTCTTAGTATTTTTTTAAAGTTTTGATTGTCACTCCCTCATCAATATTTTGAGCATTAGTTCTTGTTACGTTTTATTTTTAGCCCCTGTTTGTATTTATTAAGTTTTATTATTTCCCTCCATGTCTCTGCCACATCCGCCTGTGTTTTTCCCCTCTGTCAAGTTCAGTCATGTCTTTTTCCAGTCTTGATTGTTATTCACTTCCTGTTTTACTTTGGTAGCCTTAGTGTGTTGTGCGTGTTGTCTTGATTGTTGTCAGGACAATGAGCCTTGTTTTGTCCTCCTGTGTTCCATTCTCCTGATTATCGCATGTGTATGTTATAGTCCTGTCTTTGTCTCAGTGTCTGTGTATGCCCTGTGTTTTGTGAATATTTGGATCTCTGTTTATTCACCAACTGGACTTTATTTATGGACTGCAGAACAACCTGAATAAAAGTTAACTTTTCATTCACTTCTGCCTGTTACCAGCTCTGATGCTGCTTCCCCAGCCGACCACAGCAAAGTACACTGTGCTCACCACAACACGCTGATAGGAAAGCTCCAACATTTTCCCACACACACTGAAGGATCTCAGCTTCTTGGTCTTCAAGTTCAACCTGTTGTTGATGTGGACGTGGCTGTGTAAATGTCACTTTCCTTCCTTCATCATCTCTCTGGTCTTAATCCCATTCAGAAGCAGGTGATTTCTCTCAGACAACCCCACAAAATCATCTATTAGTGGCCTGTACTCCTTCTCCTGCCCATCACTTATACATCCAACCACTGCAGAATCATCAGAGTATTTCTGTAGGTTGCATAACCCTGGGTTGTACTGAAAGTCTGAGGTGTACAAGGGGAACAGGAATGGAGACAGAACAGTCCCTTGTGGCGCTCCTGTACTGCACATCACCAAATCAGAAAAAGTACTACCCAATCTCGCATACTGTTTGTGTTTGTCAGGTAGTCAGTAATTCTTGAGATGGTGGACGTATTTACTGACATTTCCTGCAGCTTTCAATAGCAGTAACTGGATTGTGCTAAATGCATTTGAAAAATCAGAGAAAATGATCCTCACTGTGCCATTACTATCTTGACTAGAGTGCGCTCTCTGCAGCATGTTTGATGACTGCATCATCCGGTCCCAGATCTGGTCTATATGCAAACTGCAGAAGGCCAAGAGATGTTTTCACCTGAAATCTCAGGTGGGAACGTGAACGCTCTGAACTGTTTAAAATTACATCTACCAACAGGTGTAGAACCTATCCCGTTACGGTGGCAGAATATTCCCGCATGGAAAATTTTTTGGTGCTCCAGGACGAAAGGAAACCTGTTTACCAAAGCATAATAGACACTCATTCTAGCATATAGACATTCTTATTCATCAAATGGTCATAAATAAATGGAAAATGTATGGACTTGTGTCAGAAGACTTCAGACTGATTGCCTTTACTGTAGTGCTAACTTCAGTAGCCAGCTCCAAATGGTGCAACACAAGCCTTCTTTTATATTTTTTTTACGATGGAAAGTAATATAAGCTGAATTAGCAATTAAAAGGTTTTTTTCTTTTTTCTTTTTTGCATGTACTGATAATTCTCATGGAAATTCAATTCAGTTCAGTTTTATTTATATAGCACCAATTCACTACAAAAGTCACCTTAAGGCACTTTACACTGTAAGGTAAAGACCCGACAGTATTAGAGAGAAAACCCCAACAATCAGGCAATCCCTTATGCGCAGCACTTGGTGACTGTGGGAAGGAAGAACTTCCTTTTAACAGGAAGATACCTCCGGCAGAACCAAGCTCAGGGAGGGGCAGCTATCTTTCAGATGTGCAAACCACAGGAGATGAAGGGTTCAGAGGGCACCAACAGAAACCTCTCTATGGCTAATATTTCTGCACTATCATACAGAAGGTATCTTGAAAGCCTGAGCTTTCTCAGTCAAAAAGAACACAGAACAAACATTTCCTCATTAAAAAAAAACATCCCTCATTAAATAAACGGGCTAAAAATAATCTACTGGCACCATTCTAATGGTGAAAAAGCACTTCAGTTAGAGCATGTAGAACTAAAAGTAGTTCAAAAGTGGAACCATCTCCTTGACTATAATTTAAGCAATCCATTTTCTTTTTAGGTTTTAAAAATTTCTCAAATTTGGTCAATTCCAGATCTGATCACCTCCCACCTAAAAAAAACAATTGCTTTGAGTCTTTTAGGATATAAATTTCTTTAGAAGGACCAAACCTTTCCATGCATTTCCACATAGTTTTATTCAAAACTTTAACCACATATCTCTATAATATACAGATCAGCTTAAGAGTTTGACCAACCACTCCTCTGTTACCCTGATGGATCAGGCACACCGGAGTGGGTGGACTAGTACTTTTGCTCTTTCATTTTTGCATAGCATCTGCATCATGTCAAGAGCCTGGACTCCAGGTCGGCGCCCACGGTGCCTCTAAAAGCGTGTTTGTTGGTGCACCTTTCCTGTAGCCTGTAATAACGGGAGATAATGAGATGACAAAACACTGCCTTGCCTGTTTTTTCATGCCTTAAAATGTTGCTGTGCCGTTAAGAAGTTTGAACCATTGTAGCTATGAATTATGAATGTCATTCATTATTAATACACACTCATAAATGCGTAATTCAATGTGCAGAAAGCCTGGTGTTCATTCACACAATTAAATAGTTAGTGGAACAATGACATTTTATATAACAGTTCATGAATGGTTAACCACCAATCCTGGTGGCTCTGGGTAACCAGCAATCAACGATCATTGGGAGGACGACAGGGTTGTCTCTTCCCTCGGTTGAACCCTTCCACAGTTCAACCACAAGCTCTGTTAATGAGCTAAGAACCCCTCTCTGAATTATCTACACTCTTATGGTCCTGAAGTGGTGTCAATATCGTGACGGGAAGACGTCTCTCTGGGGAGCTTTAATGAACAGCCAGACAGCTCTCCCATGTCTTAAAGACCCTGAGGACAAAGAAGTGTGGTTACTAGCCAGTAAATCTGAAAACACATGAACCCATGGTGACTTTCACTGAAATGGATTTACTTTCTCTGCAAGTTAAAAAGTCAAAAGGTTTACAGGTGGAATTTATAAAGGAAGCTTGGAGAACTGATACTTGAATGAGCCGAATAAACCAACCCATACTTAAGTTCTAGTATATTTAACCATTAATTGTTGTGGGCTCTACCAACAACAGCTCCCAGTGCCCCGCTCTAGGCTAAAAAACAAAGGCTCTCTTTGTTGTTGCCCCACACTCTAAAATAGGCTGCCATCCCACATAAAGGTGCCTATTTTCCCCTATTCTGTGTAATGACTGAGGTGTATCTTTAATCTGGTGCTGGCTTTACTGTTTTTCTGTCCATGTCTCTTCACAGGTTTTTCCTTTGTATTTTCTTTCATTTTAATCTGTTCTAGTTCATTCATTTTCATCCACACTATATGGACAATGTGTTGTCCCACACCTCTTAATCATTAAATTCAAGTACCTCATTCAATCCCATTGCCACAGGTGTATAAAGTCGAGCCATGCAGTCTGCCTTTGCAAATGTTTGTAAAAGAATGGGTCAGCCTAAAGAGCTCAACGAATTTGAGCGTGGTACTGTAATAGGATGCTACTGTTGCAATAAGTCAGTTGGTGAAATGTCTTCCATCTGAGACATTGCACAATTAGTTGTAAGTATTATTATTGCAAACTGGAAGCATTTAGGAAGCAATTCAGATATCAAGGTGCAGACCACATAAAGTTACAGAGGGGTCGTCGAATGCTGAGATGCATGGTGCATAAAACTCACCAATGCTCTGCTGACCCAAAAACTTCCAACAAACTTCTCTGTCATTAACATCAGTACCAAACCTAGGTACTGTGAACTTCATGTCATGGATTTCCATTGCTGCGCAGCTGCATGCAAGCCTTACATCACCAAGCACAATGCCAAGTGTCGGATGGACTGGTGTAAAGCATGAATCTGGATTTAATGAATGCCAGGAGTATATCACCTGTCTGACTGCATTGTGCCAACTGTAGAGTTTGGTCAAGGTCGAGATAATGCTATGTTTTGTTTTGTTTTATGGGGTTGGCCTGCGTCAATGCTTTAGCTCACCAAGACATTTTGGACGATTCTATGCTTCCAGCTTTGCGTGAACAGTTTGTGGAAGGCCCTTTTCTCCGCCAGCATGATTGTGCTGCAGATACACAAAAGAATAGTTGCATGAGTTTGGTGTGGAAGAACTTTACTGGCCCCCACAGAGCCCTACACAGACCCCTGAACAAAACATTTGGGATGAACTAGAATGGAGAATGTAATCCAGAGAACTCTCATCCAAAATGGCTGTCTGACTTCATTAATGCTCTTCTGGATAAATGGGCAAAACTTCCCATAGGCACACTTCAAAATCTTGTAGAAAGCATTCTCCAAAGAGTTGAAGCTCTAATAGCTGCAAGTGGATTTCGAATGAGATGTCGTAAAGGCTCCTGTAGGTGCAATGTGTACGTGGCTCATTAATTTTGTCCATATAGTGTATCTATTTATGCTTGGCATGTTATTCCATATTCCTTTAGCTTGAAGCAGTTTAGGTTACCTCCTGTTTTTAAATTAGCTTTTAATGAATAAAAATGATGAGATAACTGAGTGAGAGTTAAAATGTATAAATGTGGAGGGGATGTTCACAGTGAAACATATATAACTCTTTAGAAGACTGCCTCTGTTTGGTAGATGGTTGAGTGAGTTTTCCCTCAGATAACTTTAAAAATGATAATAAACGTAAACCTGATAATTCAAGCAGACTGGACCTCTGGCTGATCCAGTCCTGAGCCATGCTGTTTTGGGGCATTTTCTAATAGGCCTGGCATCAGTTAACATCACCACTAGCAGTTGCTTAAAAGTATAAAGATAATGGGGTATTAGTTTATTAATGAGCTGCTTGCATAAACAGGTCACAACCAGGCAGAACAATGCTTTGTCCCAACTGTGACCATGTGACAGTCTGCACTCCCAATATATAAACAATAAATGTCTAATAAAACACAGCATGCATTTATTTCACCCATATACTAATGCGCTAATTATGTGTTTCAGTGTATCAGTTCTGAGTGTCAGTTTATGTAGTAATTACTCCCATTATCCATAGCAATATTTCATGGTAGTTATATCCATGAAAAGTGGGATACAACGGAATCTTCAGCGCCGCCCACCACTGCCACAAATCCTTTGTGTCATCATGATAGCGCAAAAGCTATTTGATGCAGGATTTTGAATTTTGGCACAATGATAAACCTCCATGAGATGTGGAACCAGTCAGATTTTCAGCCATTTTGAAGATACGGATTGGCCAGTAGGTGGCGTTATCTGTGACTATTAATCCAATCTGCAAGAAGTGAAACCAAACTGATCGCGGAATCATATACTCTCACGGCGACTCAGTGTCATGTCTGCCATTATTGCTGTCTACTGGTGTCGCCACTGAAATCAGTTAAAAATTCCCATTTTTAGCTACATCTCTGTAACCATTTGTCTGATCTACACCAAACAAAAACCAAACTGATTGTGGGACGCGAGCGAGATAACACAAAAGCTGTTTGATGCAGGCTTTGGAATTTTGGCAAAGTCACAGACCTCCATGAGATGTGGAACTGAGTTTCATCCATTTCAAAAATACAGATTGGCCACCAGGTGGTGTATTGTGTGAAATTTTACAGTTTTAGCCAAATCCCTGCACCTATTCAGCCTTTCGGGTGCTCCCATGTATTCTCTACAGCAGATTAAGCCACGTTGACAATTTGGCAGAGGTTTTACACCAGATGCCTTTCCTAATACAACCCTCTATAGTGAGAGGGGCATTTGCCCCCACCTGGAATCAAACCAGGGATCTTTCGCTTGTAAGAAGAATGCACAAACCACTACGCTACAGCTGTAACTACTCAACCAATCTGCGCAAAAAAATTAAAATCCTGTGATCATATACTTTCATTGTGACCCAGTGCTGTGTCTGCTGTCATTACTGTCTTCTAGTGCTGCCACTGAAATCAGTAAAAAAATTCTCACTTTTAGCCATATCTCTGTAACTATTTGTCCAATCTGTACAAAATCGCATGGCCACCGCAAGTAGCTAGTTTGTTTGTTTTCTTTTTTAAATGTGCAAAATATAAATACAATAACAACATTTTCTATGCATAATCAAATGCTCCTTTACTGAAAGGATAAACCTAACCAATATCCAACCAAACACAAGGTTGGACTGCACTTTCCCATGTTCTATTCTGTGCTTATATGGGATATAGTCAGTATGCAGCCTCACAGGAGAACTAAGAACACCAGGTGAATTCATGATGGATAGTCTTCCCATGGTGTACAACATGACCAAGACAAAATAGGCACTTTGGGGGACTTTCAGAGCATCCCACCTATCTTGTCGACCTAAATCACAAAGTGGTGCTACAGCAACAAAGCACGCCCTCCACTTCAGACATCATAAATTCACTCCATTTTCCAAATTAAACTCTGATATTGTGTATGCTCTCTAACAGGAAGGTACACTTAGAAGAAATAAAGGTACGACTCAGGAGTAAAAAAGAAGTAAGGGCAAAAAGAAAGCCAGTGAAAATGCAAAATGGGTACATGTATCAAAACCATACTATCTATCTCCTTATAAACATTTAAGATAACTCATTTTGCTTCACTTTTGATTTATTTGATGTCATAATAGAACCACTACAATAAATAGGAAGATTTTTATAAGATTAAACCGCTTTCTTCTACTTTCCCTGAAACTTCTTTGGGTAACTGTTGTTCCTCCAGGCTTAATTTAATGAAACTTGCTGGAAAGGTAGAGCATGGGCACGGCAAAGGAAGAAGCCATTAAAATTTGGTGCAGATAAATCACTTTCTTCATTGCAGGATAGAGCCTCAGGAGAAGATCGCACTACATGAGTCCCTTTTGTGGTTGTTACTGTAAACCCATCCAATCATAAACATATGTCTCAGCTTTTCCCTTTAGCAGCAGAAAACAGGTGAATACCAGAGCGCAAAATACAAAATAGGATGGATTATCAAAGGATTAAAGGGCTTTTCACATATTTGGTTCAAGAAACATCAGAAACTGACCAAAGTCTGTGTTTTAGCAGTAAAAAAAACCAAATAATTTAGAGTGCCTATCAGATGTTTGCTCTGGGATTAGGGATTAGGTAACTGCATAGGAAACACTTCAGCAAGAGTCCTGAGAGGTTTGGAAGTCAACCAGAAATACATTTTCATTTATGTTGTTAAACAATTATATTTACTAACACAATGTGGATAAAAAGTATCGGGCCAAATTGCTTAATCATTGAATTTAGGTAGAGAATGGGTCCTTCTTAAGAGCTCACTGAATTCCAGCATGGTACTACAATAGGATGCCTCCGTTGTAACAAGTCAGTTGGTGAAATTTCTTCCCTCTAAGATGTTCCGCCCATAAATGTAAGTGGTTATTATTGTAAAGTGGAAGTGTTTAGGAACTGGATACCAGGTGTCAGGTCGCTTAAAGTTCCAGAGCGGTGTTGCCAAGCACTGAAGGACATAGTGCATAAAAGTCACCAATATACTGCTTACTCAATAACTGCAGCATTCTAAATCTCCTCTGGCATTAACATCAGCACAAAAACCATGTGCTGCGAGCTTCGTGGCGTGGGTTTCCATGACTAAGCTGCTGCTTGCAAATCATACATCACCAAGCATGAGGCCAAGAGTTGGATGGAGTACTATAAAGCATGCCGCTGCTGAACCCTGGAGCAGTGGAAATGTGTTCTGTGGAGTGTTGGATCACACTTCTCTGTTGGTGAATGCCAGGAGAACACCTGGCACCTTGGCACGATGCAGTCACCTGTCTGACTGCATTGTGCCAACTGTAAAGTTTGGTCGAGGAGAGATGGGGTTGTTTTTCTGGGGTTGGCCGTGGGCCCTTAGCTCCAAGTGGAGAGAAATCTTAATGCTTCAGCTTACCAAGACATTTTGGACAATTCTATGCTTCCAAATTTGTAGGAACAGATCGGGGAAGGTCCTGTCCTGCCCCAGCATGACTGCGCTGCAGTGCACAAAGCACGGCCCGTAAAGGCATAGCTGGATGAGTTTGCTGCGGGAAAACTTGGCTGGCCTGCACAGACCCCAGACCAAAACATTTGAGATGAACTAGAACAGAGAATCCAGACCCTCACGAATGCTCTTCTGGATGAATGAGCAAAAATTCCCACAGACACACTCCAAAATGTCGTGGACCTCTTTCTCTGAAGAGTGGAAGCTGTTATAGCTGCGGGGGGGGGCAACTCCATATTAATGCCTATGGATTTTGAAAGGGATGTCATGAAGGCTCCTGCAGGTGAAAAATGTAAAATGCAGAATTACAGTACGTACTCTGATTTTGAATAATGCAGAATATATTATACTGAATATCAAAGTGAGGTTACTCTCAGGCTGACAGAATAGAATAGCCTTTATTGTCATTGCAATAAAGGCTACAGTTATGAGAAAATGCACATTTATTCACACTGAAAACTGAAGTAATATTTTGAATAAGTGCTCCTCTTGTACTTCATGAGTCCTTTGAAAAACAAAAGCAGCCTTTAAATCAACCATCTTCTGATTAGCTGCCAATAGAAAACACTATTTTAATAGCAGGTACTGTAGGGGAGATTGCTGTGCTCCTTAATATGGTGTTGTCTGAAACTGTCCATTCAGATCAGCCCCAAGCCTCCAAATGAATAGGACAGAAGATGAAAGCAAAAGTTATCCATCCTCAGAAGCTTCTTCGTGTTGTATTTTTGGTCTTTACAAGAGAAAAGATATCTCTACATGTCCAGCTCCCATTTACAGCTCTCAAGATTTTGATCTTTTTGGAGTTGTTAATTTAGAAAAGTGGGCATGGTGATACGAGCAGCACACCAAATGCATGATCCATTTTACAACTTGCACCAAAATCTCTGTCTGCTACAACTGTGGGTATATAAAGCCAATGTGGGCAGAGCAGTCAATGGAATACTGCCCTGAGGTGCTTCCACTTATTTACAGTCTTCAGTCTTGATTCATTGCAAATTGATAACCCCAAAAACATGCACCTGCTCATTTCCCCTTACACTTCTAGAATATTTACTTTAGCACAAAATGCAAACATTTTTGAAATTTTAAACAGCAAACTGGAGATGATAATCAACATCACCTACTCCCCATTCTGAGCCATGCTGACCCCCGTAGACTGTATATAAAGGAGCATGCAGCCACCAGGATGCCATCATTGGTTTGTGAAGCTTTGCTTTGGAGCCTCAAGCTGAGAATTAAGGCCATCTTGTTGCTTTGAAACTAGAATTCATAACCGAGAGTTGGATTTGACTGAGGTAACAAATACGCTAAACGCACTTATAAATTATAAGGTAGTCGCACCCTTAAGCACACTCCCAGGCTTTCTTAAATGAATGAATAAATCAAAGAGATACTTTGTGACAGTAAATAATGTATCAAATATCAGCTGTTTCTCCACTGAGTTTCTCATTACTACTAAAGACACAAACACCACCTTTGTTCTGCAGCCTCTGTGAGCAACACAGGAACCAGTTCCCCACCTGCAGCAGTTTCTGGCTCGAGTGACCTTTCAGCTTACAGAGACTCCACCATTATCAACCAGTAGGGAGGGGCTGTTTCTAGCTGTTTAGCAACAACTAAATGCTCCTTCAGCTGCTCCCTTGTATTCTCCCCAAGGGGTCACCACAGCAGATTATTCCGCTAAGCTAATTTTGTGGAGGTTTTACACCAGAGGCCCTTCCTTCCATGGTGGGAGGGGCTTGTGTCCCTGCCTGGGAACAAACCAGTGACCTTTCGCTTGTACAGTGAATGTCTAAACCAATACACGTACCTTCAGCTGCTCACTTGTATTTTCCCCCGAAGGGGTCGCCACAGCGGATTATTCCGCATTGGCAATTTGGCAGATGTTTTACACCGGATGCCCTTCCCGATACAACTTACTATGGTGAGAGGGGCTTGCATCCCCACCTGGATTTGAACCTGGGGACCTTTCGCTTGTAAGGCATGTGTAAACGAATATACTACAGATTTTCCAGTAGTAATTTAGATTGCTTCATCTCAGACAGATGAACAAAATACACAACTGTCATAACATATTGAGCAAAAGTCTTGAACCATTTCTCCATGTTTTTTTTCCTGTTTTGCATTCAAGGAGCCAGACTTTGCCATTTTTTAAAAAAATGCTCTTGAGCAATAGCTCTCCAGGATTTCTGAAGGTCTTTCAAAGTTTTTCTTTGAACACTGGCTGCTTTGTCAGTCCAATCTTTTCAACTGAGCCTTTTTCAGAGGAATGTTTTTGTGTTTGTTAAGCCACTCAAAACTGATCTATGAATCGTTTAAGCATAAGAGAAGCACCTAACACAAGGGATGAACCACTGTTGTGTCTACATTTAACAGATAACCCATTTTAAATTGTATCTTTGGGAACTTGGCAGCTGGTCACATAAACGCATCATTTGATCCCATTCCTTTAGCTGAATATATAAAAAACACCAAAGATAACACAGTTTGACAGGCATACAACAGTATTTTTATACCAACAAGGTGATTCCCATAGAGCTATTGGCTGAAAACTTGGCTTATCTCTGCACGGTGTGCAGTGCGTCCTTAAAAATTTGAGGAAACTGAACAAGTGGAGGACAAAAGATGACATGCCAGGCCTAAAAAAAAAAAACAATCTGAAGTGAATGGAGAGTATCTGAAAGTCACATCCTTAATAGTAAAAATATCTAGCAATGGGTCTGAGAGATGCATGTGATCCTTCAGTTGATCCATCTATAGTTCACAGAAGCCTCATCAGAAATGGTCTCAGTGGAAGGGGTGGCTGTCACAAAGCCATTCTTAAGGAAGGAGAACAGGGAGAAAAGGCTGAGGCATGCCACATTACACAAGAACTGGACTGAAAATCAGAGGCAACAGACAGCCAGTATCCAAAGCAGAGCTTTGGAATGTCCTTCAAGAAGACTGGAGAACTATTCCTGAAGACTACTTAAAGGAATTACAAGAAAGCTTCCCACAGCTTCAGGCTGTGTTAAAGGATAAAGGTGGACACACCAAATACTGACTTTAAAGCTTGTTAAGAGTTGTAAAAACTGCTATTGCTTACTGTATTTCCATTTGTTTGTACATTTCAGTAAATCATTGCACCTATTTCCCAAAAAACACAAAGACAAGGGGTGGTTCAAGACTTGGACACAGTGATGGACCCAAGCGACCTGCCTAAGTAAGGCTCACAATTTATTTTGGTGCTTGTAAACAGCAAACATTAGCTGAGCTTTTCCTCAGTGATTCAGGTCTGTACTGTGAAGGTAAAGTCTGAGGTAGTCTCACTCAAGGTAGAGCAGAACAGATAGCGAGTTCAGTTAATTCGCAGTCATTAACATGACTGTGTTTGTAATTTGTATTCATGAATGGACATATTTTCATACATAAGCAGGCCTAAATTTTCCCGAGAGCCAACTGCACGAGAACAGAAAGAAAAGCGAAGATTTTCAGACAAAAGGTTTCTCTTTTGGAACCATGGTCCCAGTTTATTTTGGAGCAAGTTATGACTGCCCGAACTGATTGATTTTAACATATTTCAGCACCTGTCACGTTTCCATTCAGTTGTTCATCGTGTGGTCACTCGTTTACTTACTCCAAGTCTGTCTGGCCCTCTGAGAAAGATCATGTCTATCCCTGGCCTGAAGCACAGTCTGCTTTATCTATTTCACTGTGAACACAAGCAGTTTGTTAAATGAGTGTCATGGTGGCACACCCCTGCATTTCACCTGGGAGAGCACGCATGCACTGAACACTGAAGTCCTCTCTGCAGTGGCCTTGGTCTCAGTCCTCCTCAGGCCATTTGCTGCATGTCATTCCTCTCTTTCGCCCCACTTTCAAATAAATGTCAAACAAATGCCTTAAAAGCCAAAAATAAATTATGGTGCTCAATAAGACTGGAAACTAGCAACTGAGACCATAAACCCATCAGAAAAATGTTTGCTCAGGTCATAAATCAAATGACCCGAGTAAAAAGGTCATTTTATAGAATCAGACGACTTCTTGCAACCAGAGGAGCTGCCCCCCACCCCCCGAGGCTGGCCATTAGAAAAAAAAAAAAAGGCTTAAGGCACTTCCGCATTCGCTTCACTTTACAGAAATGGAGGCTACATCGATCTTTTCTTTAACTATGAGTGTCAATAGCTGACACCCATCCTCACTCAGAACCGCCTGGGAACATTTCTGAAATATGCCCATGACCCCCGACACAAGTACACTTTGAAAACTCATTTATTCACCTGCTCGAGCAAACTTCACAATTTGCCCTCCGTTGCCCCTGTGACTATGGGCTGTAGGCTTTGGACATAAGGGCATGCCCAGAAATTAAAAGCACAAAAAAGAACACATTTAAAACAAGAAGGCTGTGACAAATCTGAAGACAATAAAAAAAGAAAGAAAAAAGGAAAAAAAAACAGTTTTAGGAGACTTTACAGGAGTTTAATCCCAAGGTTTTCTGGGGAAAGCTGTAGAGAGAAGAGCTCATACAAATACTTCATTGTACATACAGATTTACATTGCGTGGGACATGATGTATGGTCTTGCTCGGCAATCCCACCTCTGGTATTCTGTACAAACACTCAGGGCTGGGGAGGCTGCTTCCACACTCTACTCCTGCTCTGTTTGCATTTGCGTCCTCCGCTGAGGCACGAGTGTTTCAAATGGCCTACAGAGTTGAGTTAAAATAAACCATTTACAGAGTGCTGAAATACTTGTAATGAAAAGCTGGACGTACAATACACTAACACTATTTTAACATTATGACATCAAACTTGGAATGCAGACTCAAGTGTGTAGGCAAACTGAACACAGCCAAATTAGCCTGGCAGTCAGTGCAAACACATCAGGCTGCAGAGCTGGGATGCAGACAAAGCAGTGGGAGAACTTTCAGTTTCTTTCAGAGTGGAAAAGACTGATGAACTCAACATCGCCGACCTAGTGGCTGAACAGGGTTGCAGCAAGGCGGGGGGGGCCTCATTTCAACATGTCCTTTAATTTTGTAAAACCTCATTTTGCTCTGATAATAAAATCAAATGCGTGAAAATAAAATTGAAGTATATTTATATATATAACTCTTTCAGGTCCATTTTAAGTCTGATTGGCGTTTGTGTTCTCATTCTTCTTCGCTCTCGTTTTCGTGCTCCATGTCCTCCTCGCCATTCGCTTTGGATTCTGTTCTGTCGGGATCCTCGTCTTCCTGCTCCTCCTCGTCATCTTCCACTGTCTCTTCCATCCCCTCGTTTTCTTCCCAGTGCTGAGGACGACAAATACAAAGCCTCGTCAATGCTCGACTCAGAAACGGACAGTAAGAGTGGTACTAATGTACCCGTTTGACTTCTCTTCCCAGTCTAACGTCTGCAGAAGCTTGTAAAGACAGTCACAGATGGCAGTGACTGATGTTAATCAGCTGTCGCACTGAATTTGTGCCATTTAAATGTTCAAAGATAGTGTGAGGAAGAGCCAACAGACTAAATCTGGCTGCTTATTTATAATGAAGATTTGTGGCTATTCTAACTTACATCAGAGTCTTCATCAGGAAGACCTTCATCACCGGAGGCCTCATCTTCATCAGATGATTCTGTAAAGGGCAAGCAAAGGGAAACAAATCAATCAGCTGATAAAGCCAAACCATTTTCATTCCATACGGGCACAAATCCTGCCACAAAGGTAATGAAGAAAGAAAGAAAGGGACGAGTGTTTCATGCTTCAGTTCTTTATACATTTTATATACAGCGTGAATGCAGGTATTTGCATTTCAATGCTACAGCGGGGCCATTTGCTCTTGACAACAACTTTATGGTGCAGCAGTGCTGGATGTCATTATGATTTGATGAGCCTGATATGTCCCATTACATCAGCCAGTTGCTGCCTGCACACTGACCAGCCAGACTTTGTTATAGACACTGCCAAATGTTCTGCTGCTATACGTCATAACTATAAACATGCTTACATGCTGTCTAACAGTAAAACCAGGGAGCGGTAATCACTGTGAATATATGGAGACTGTAAGGAACGACATCATAAAGAGGGTTCCTGCCTCATTTTATAAATAAATTTAAAAAAAAAAAAAAAAAAAAAACATTTTAAAAAAAAAAAAAAAAAAATAACAAAAGAATAAGAAC
>VUQH01034326.1:33135-43969 GCA_015106775.1 Etroplus canarensis
TTCCTCCCCCTCCCCTTTTTTTTTTAATTTTTTTTTTTTTTTTTTTTTTTTGGGATTTGTTCAATGAACCTTCACATCCCGAACCACTGACGAGGATATTGGAACTCAAGGCGCAGGTTAATTATTTCATGAAAGCCAATTTTCTATGTGGTTCAATAAAGCGTTTTATACAGTACGGTAATGAGAAATGAGAGTGAACAGAGTGGGGCCTTGTTGTTCGCTCAAAGGGGAGGATCTGAACGCTGCCGGTCAGGTTGCCAGGCAACAGGATTCGTGTTTCCGTGCAGTGCATCGCCAAGAGTGGCTGCACGATGCCCAACGCCGTTTTCATAAATCTTAACCGAATCAATGCAGTCTTCACTCAACAGTCCCAGATGAGTTGAGTTGAAATGACAAGGTAATGAATGCCAGTCAAAATAATGAGAAAACAAGAGCGTGGTGGCGCAATGACTTCAACAGAGCACCGATGTGACCTGTTGCACTGCAGCAGCCTCCAGAAGTTAAACATCGAAAATGCACAAGAAATAAAGTGCAGGCTGAAACAAGACAATCGTTTTAATCCCGTCAGCTGCAATTCCCACTGCTAAAGGGGCTGCTTCGCCACCTGAGGTTATGATGATCATTATAAAAACTGTGATGCAGCCAGAGAGGAAGGTGTGAAAGAAGAGAGCCAGAAATGAGAAGGTTAGTGAGACAAAACACACAAGAACAAACACTCACCCTCTTCATACACCAGTTTAGCTGTGTGGTCAACATCTGAAACTGTGTTGCTGCTGTCGCTTGTTGCCACCTAGTGGTAAAGAGGAAGACAGTTTTAGATGCAATAAAGGCTTCAATTAATCCTTAAAAACCTGAATCTAAACAACATGGCTTTAATAGGTTTCGTGGCTGCAAATGATGGTACAATGGGTTTTGTATAAACAAACAGATTTTGAATATGACAAAGTTATCAACCTGTGTGTGGTCATTTTGTATTTGCAGCCTAACCAATGACATTGAAGCTCATCTGACTTATGATTTTCCACAATTCACAGGTTAATGTAATGTGTGTACAGAAGTACAGAAACAAAGCGATGCGTTCTCTTGTCATTGTATTGCACAAACTAATAAAATTTAAAATCATGGAGAAGTTAAGAAGGCTCACCAACAGTCATCAATATCCTAGTTCTTGACCCACCCTAATGGCTAAAGATAATATTATGCCATAAATAAACTTAATAATGGTATTTATATACAGATTGCAGAGGGGCAGACACACACGCTTATTCATGAATATTAAAATCCAGACCAATATACTGTGAAAATGAAAATGCCCGTAAAACAACAAATATGACTTCAAGCACATTTTGGGTGAAGATCAAGTAGGTCATCACTGTGTGCAAGCTTGAATAAATCTAATACACTAGGAGGAGTGTGGATTGTGGACAGATGGACAATGGATGCCTCATCATAGCAGAAGGCCATCAGTCCTTCAGCTGGATGAGCAGAAAACATGAATTGACTTTTACTGTTTTTTTATTCAAGAAAAAATATTTTCCAGTGACCCAAACCCTGAACTAACCTGTGTGTACATATCTTTTTGTCACACATTTCCATGAAGGAACACTTTCACCATGTTGCACTCATGGTCTACCCAATTCAGTTTCTAAATAAACCCCTAGAATTAGTTCAAATCATGTTATTACCACGATGAAACTCAGAAGCCACAAAGTGCTTGTTGCACACCTTCAGGAGCTATTTGCATTACTTTGATAGCACAAAGTGTTGTTCAAGTACAGCCACAATATATGCACACAACACATTCAGCAAATCTTAATGCTTCAGCTTACTAAGACATTTTGGACAGTTTTATGCTTCCAATTTTTTGGGAACAGTTGGGAACAGGCCCTTTTCTGCACCAGCATGACTATACTGCAGTGCGTCCATAAAGTCAAAGTCAAATTTATTATCAACTCTGCTATATGCACAGGACATGTACAGAATCCGGCACTGCTGGATGAGTTTGGTGCGAAAGAACTTGACCGGCCCACACAGAGCCCTGACCTTAACCCTATGAAAAATGTAGCTTCAGCTGCTCCCTTGTATTTTCCCTGAGGGGTCACCACATCTGCATTTGGCAGATGATTCATGCCGGATGCCCTTCCTAATTTAACCCTCCATGGTGAAAGGGACCTGAGTCCTCACCTGGAGTCAAACCAGGTTCTACCTCTCTCGTAAGCCGAATTTGTACACCACAACGGCATAAAAGCTCCTGTGAGCCTAATATTTGAGTGGCCAAATACTTTTGTCCATATAGCGTGAGCGCGCGTGTGTGTATGTATTCTACAGCTAGACTAATATTTTAAAATCTATTGTCTGCTATGCTGTAATTTACACTTTTGTTAAGGGTGTTTTTTATATATGCACAAAATTAGCAACACACACGGGGAGACATCTGCTTGTTACAGTGTAGTTAAGGACTGTCTAATACTACTCTCTAATACATCTGTTACTTAACTTGCCAGGTCCAGTTTTTAGGAGGTTTTTTATGAAGTTTTTGGATTTGTGGTTTACCTTTAAGGCAGCTGTAACAAAATAATTTCCCCTGAGGCATAAACAAAGGATCTTCCAGGATCAAAAGTGGAATAATCCAAAGCCGAGTTTGGTTTTACAAAACCCGATCACCTGGAGCTCTGAGAGCACTTGCTGAATGTTGCACTGTTCAAATGTTTAGAAGCAAGACGCTAACTTCTCTGCTTGCATCTTCACAGCCCCACAGCTCCCAGGTATGTACGAGCAGAAGTAGGAGGGGAGCCTGAAATCTTTATGTAAAATCCTATGAAGATGCCTCAAACACTGACTTGAATGGTGCACATACAACATTCCTGTTGTACACTGATACAAGTTACATGTGAGGAGAAATATTTTGTGTGGCCAGCCCATTTCCTTTTTTGTGTTTACAAGAGCACGGTTTCATTTGAAAACCATCCTCTTGTGACACGTGAGTCTGGGGATAATTAAGCCAGTGCAAGTTTAAGCTCAGATTTTTGAAGATGAATTTAAATAAATCTTGTGCAAATGTTCAATAATGGGTCGAAACCTGTCGCAGTCATTCTGCATAAATCGGCGCATTTTTTATTTATACGACCCATTAGGAGAAGTCTTTACCTCAAGGAGTAAAGGGTATAATATATATTTCTTAACTGGTGCTTCATGATAAACACATTGTTTTTCAGTACAGTAAAAGTGACAGCAAATTGCAACAAAAACTTTACTCTCAAAGTAAACATACACTGAAAAGCATTAGGCTTTGACTGCTTTGACATATTTCCATATATTCACCCCTTATTGCCCTCAAGTGTAACCAGTGCCTCTCAGCTCACAGTGGATGTTTTGGGATGTATTTCAAAGTAAAATGTCAAACCAGAGCGAGCTGGGAGGACATTTCTGCATTTTAAGGGAGCTGTCAGGCACTACGACATCATGAGGGAGGCCAGCCAAGCAGTACCTGCTACCCAATTCACAACTAACCAGTGATTTGCAAATACTTAAAGCTAATGATACTGTGCACATCACTGCATATGCTGGCACTAACCTGTGTCGTTAGGAGATAAAGTTTCCCATGTAGCTTTGTTAGCTTGTGGAACATCTTCACTCTGCTCTCAATCATGTGATAAAGGACTCCCAGCTGGGTAACAAGGTCTGGCAGCTGTTGGATACACAGATGGATCAGCCGAAGGTAAAAACATTTCAGCAGACAACAAGAAAGCACTCGAAGAGACCTCTGCCAAAGCCTCGTCTCCCCTGCTAACCATTCCTTTCAGATGATATTTACATAAACCAAGCTAGACTTCAGTTCGCATTTAAAATTGTAATGAGGAAATTCCAACTGTTCTGTAGAAACAAAGGAGTAAACAAAAAGACGAGTATAAATTTCACTTGTTTAGATCAATATGAATGGCAGGTTAGAAAGATGCACGCCAATAAAAATGTTAAATTCAGCTCCTGGTGGTGAAGGTATTTTTAGTCAGAGTTACAGAGATGGTCAGATGCAATCTGGGACCTCTGATGTGGTTTAGAGGTCATGAATCCTCTTAACTACCCATTCATTGAAAGCATTTATTGAAAAATGAATGGCTAGTCGCTGTGCTTAGGAACAATATGCTCTGTTGGCTGAAGTGTGCATCACAACACAGACGACCGTGCAGATATTAAAGCAAGTGCAGGCAGAGTGGACTCACCGATGCCAGGTATGATGTGTGGTGCATGAGTACAGCCTTGAGCCACCGTACCATTAAGAATGCCCTGGAAAAGAAAAAGCAAATATAAATACTGGCAAGCAAAGGGAGCAGAGCTGCTTTACTGTGTGAGCACTCTTCAGTGAAGCAGAATTATATTTTTTTGTACGCCACTTGGAAAGTATTTTTTCTATGAGCTTTCTGGATTTTCAAAGATAATAAGCTCTAATAAAAGTTTATGATACTTCAAGCATAAAGGCAGTCACACTACAAAAGTACACCATGGTTGCTTCAACATCACAACCACTAATCTCCTTGAAAAAGTTTCATTTACCTGCTTGAAAGCAAACAGCTTCAAAATTCATATGTGGAGAAACTATTTATGTATTTTATGTTTTAGAACAAAATGTGATAATTTCTTAAACTTGTGTTAATGATAGAACTTCTTTCAACCTCACAACACAGATGCAAAATGTTAGCTCATTTCCTGGTTTCATTCTTGCAGCACTGTCTGATACACTACGCCAATGCAGTTTATTTACCATCAGAGTCATGGAGAATTAAAAGCAGTACTAGTAACTGCATCAGTGACTGAAACACTGAACTTACAAACACTGAAGCTAATTAAAGGCAGAGTTGATCTGTCAAGCTTTTACTTACGAAAACGGGTGCCCTTGGAGCCTCTTTGTAAGCTGCAGAGGAGATACAGGGTTCATTAAAAACTGCAGTTAACACAACTTCACTCACAAATCTTGAAAGTAGGACAAAATATATCTGTAGGCGAATGCACCTTAACAGTAGGGATGGGTAATTCAAGCAAAAATACACTACATGAGCAAGAGTATTGGGCTTCCTACAGGAACTTTTATCACATCCCACTCTAAATCCATAGGCATTAATATGGAGTTTACACCACTCCATCCAATACCTGACATTGTGCTTGGTGATGTATGGCTTACACACAGCTGCTCAGCCATGGAAACCCATGCCATGAAGCTCCTGGCACACAGTTTTCGTGCTGATGTTAATGCAAGAGGAGATTTGTCAGCTTTTAAATTTTTTTCATAGTCAAGCTGCTGTGTTTCCTAAATCCTTCTTCTTTGCAATAAAACTGCTTACAGTTGATGGTGAAATGTCTAGGAGGGAAGAAATTTCATGAACTGACTTGCTGGAATTGTGCCATCCTATTACAGTACCACACTTGAATTCAGTGACAGACTGCATGGCTAGGTGCTTGATTTTATACACCCGTGGCAATGGGACTGAACGAAACACCTGAAATGAAGGCTTAAGAGGTGTGGCCCAAAACTTTTGTCTGTATAGCGTACCGTTCAATAATCCCTGGTAAGTTTTGAACCATTTTTCAAAGATCACCAGTTCACTTTTCACCCCAGTTTTTACTCTAAGAAGTCTTGGGCTTTTCACGTTTGTCCCATTTGTTTAATTGAATTCTACTTTTAGTGTTTATTTGCGGGTGGTAAACTGCTTATAGGTGCACTACCGCCACCCTCTGGCAGCTTGTTAGATACTACCAGGCACAGGTAAAAACATAATTCAATACCTGTATAAAAATCCTCCATCTCCCAACCCTACATAGAAACAAATGATGTCTCAAACACAAAGGAACAGCTATGACTTTGCAGTTTTTAATTTCCCCCACATTGGAAGGGGACACTTACCTCTTCCACCAATGGTAGAACTGCAGGGAGGGGTAACCGAGACACTGTCTTCTTTATTACCATCTCTTTGCGAGTCTGGAAAACTTTCTATAGGAGAAAAGACATTGCACACAGCAAGTTAATGTTAAATCCAAATGACCAGAAGACATGGGTGTATTTATATTCAGCTCTCATTTTTATTAAAAAAAAAACCTGATCAAAGTCTACATTTTCTGACTTAGTTTCAAAGATGTTTTAGGGGTTGATATTCATTTTTATCACCCAAATCCATTTAGGCTTTGGCTGAAAGTTTAAAATTTTATATTTGTGCTGGGATTCTGGAAGAACAGCTTACATTTAGGATGGTTGCGTCATTGCTCTCCAGGCCCTGCACCAGCAGCACTGCAAAATTATCCGTCTGTAACGTGGCCGTCCCTCGAGGCGCTCCTTTCTCATTGGAGACTGTAGACAGATCAATTTCACCAAGTCGTTCCGCTATTGACATCTACAGAGGAGTAGAGGTATGTTAGACAAGCAGTTTACAAAATAAACACATTTTATTCAAATTTGGTACCAAAACCACAACACGCATGTTAAAAGTTCACATATGCAAAAATGAATTAAAAGTGATCAAGATTTCAGAGAGCTTTGGTCTTCTGCATCTTTAAAATGATCAACAAAATAAAAACACTCTTAGTGGACATAAGCAACTTGGACATGTATCCAGGCAATTAAAATGGAGCAGTAGAAGCAGTAGCTGAAGACTGCAGAATGACAAATGAACAGATACATTATCATTAAGCAGGTTTTTATCAACCTTTGAGTGGGTTAGATGAGGATGTATGCTCCTTCAGTTTAACTGTGTCCTTCTCATAATATATCACCTGTTAAGCGCCTCTCCTGACTGACTGGTGTGTGACTAATCACTGCAGCAATACGATGTTGAAAACATTTATGCTCATTTAGTTGTTTTGGCACCGAAGCCAAAAAGCTCTCCCCATCAGAGACAGACAGCTGGAGTCTGAGCCCACCTCTTTGGCGTCTGTGTCATTTTTCCTCTTCTCTGAGTTCTGCGACGTTCCTGTAAGTCGGGCTTGGTGACCAGGAAGCCCTGGAACCAGCACTCTGCTCTTGGCATTCACAATTGGAGTTTTCACCTGGAAGAGGCAATTTCACATTCTTTTAATTTCTTCTCTAGAACTATTGGAGTTTATCTACAGTGTACGTGGACTGGCAAATAACCTGCCCAGACCAGTCTCCTTGACTTACAGTGAAAAAAATGAAAACTTGATTGTTACCTTGGAGACGCTAGTTTCCATGGACAGAGACAAAGTGGTGTGAACATCCCGGGTCAAACACACATGTCTCTCTGCTGTGTTGATCTCCTGCACAGATGAAGGGTGACAGGTGAGTTTAAACCAATCCTGGTGAATCTTAATAAAGGCAACCCAAACCAAAACTTCATGTAAATAAATGATACATGGCATTATTCATCAGCAATAGAATCCCAAGCACAAATCTCACTCGCAACCACCAAGCCCCTCTTCAGATATGGGATATGAAACAATCTGTTACAGATACAGCAGTCTGTCACCTTTATATTGTCTCTTAATTAACTAAATGTGTGTGACATGCATGCTACCAGCAGCCTTATCAGACTAAAGGACTTCTAAGTAAACATCGACAACAAGTACTTGGATCATATTAAATAACTTCAGTATCATACTGTATAAAGAAATGTAACTTACGATTGACAAGTGTGCGTCTGTCAATTATCACAAAGAGTAGAACTAGACTATACGGAGAAACATATTGGGCCACCTACACATTTATCACATCCCATTCTAAAATCATAGGCATTAAAATGGAGTCGATCCCCCTTTTGCTTTTCTGCCCATTCATTCCAAAGAGCATTTGTGATATCAGACACTAATGTTGGATGAGAGGGCCTGGCTTGCAATCTCTAAGTTCTAAGTTATCTCAAAGGTTTTCAATGGAGTCAAAGTCAGGGCGTTATGTGGGCCAGTCAAGTTGTTCCAACTTATCCAACTGTGTCTTTAAGGACCTTGCTTTGTGAACTAGCACACTGTCATACTGGAACAGAAAAGGGCCTTCCCCAAACTGCTCTAACAACGTTGTAAACATAGAATCGTCCAAAATGTCTTGGTAAGCTGAAGCATTAAGATTTCCTTTCACTGAAACTAAGGCTACATTCACACTGCAGCCAAGTGGCCCATAAATGATTTTTTTAAATGACAGTCTGAACAGCAAAAAAATTATTTATTTCAAATCAGACCCAGGCCACTTTCACATGTGGTCTTAAATCGGGTACATATCCAATGTTTTTCAAAGTGACCTCAGTCTGAACAGTCATGTCTCATTTCATCTGACTTTTACGTCACTGAAGTGAGACAGACACCGTAATTCTGCACCTGAGGTGGCGAGATGCAGCACGATCAAATGTAAACAATGGACAAAACAAGCATGGCAGACACTGCTGACATGTGTAGCATCCATATTTACTTCTGTAAGCACAGCGTGCTGCACGTGAGGTAATGTCTTCTTTTGCACATGCAGATCACTTCAGGGGCGTAGACTGTTCACACTGGAGTCTGATGGCGGTCGCATTAAAATTATGCGAACGACCGTGCAAAATAATCGAATCTCAGCCAAAAAAGAAAAGGGAAAAAAAAAAACCCACGGAATTGAGTATTAAGGCCTGCATTGTGAACATAGCTTGCGTGACCAATCCGAGAAAACCAACCTCATAGCATTAACCCCGTCCACTAATCTGCAGACTGCATGGCTGGGTGCTTGATTTTATAAACCTTTGGCAACGGGACTGAATGAAACACCTAAATTCAATGATTAAGGGGTGTGGCCCAATACTTTTGTTCATATAGTGAATTTTAACTGGTGTACGCAGCACAAGAACTATTAAGAAATAACTTGGGGGTGTCAAGTCCTGAGCAAAGACTTCCCATTCAGCTTGGGCTGGCCATAGATAATGCTGCTGACAGATCCTGGAGCCAGAGAAGCTGCTGCTTGAGGTGCCCATTACTATAAAAAACATTCTTAGACCAAACCTACTGAAAAATTCTAATTCTGATTATGTTCAAGAAAGCTGATGTAACCTCCTGAGGTAGAAAGTTGTGTTATATGCCTTGTTGAATGTTAAACTGCTGTTTGCAGAGTTTACAACCAGGCTGTTTAGGCATCCTTTTTAACAAAACGCCCTCACACAGATGACTTCTTTGATATGATGTCAATAATTGTCAACTGGAGCTCACCAAGAATAAATGTTTAGCAAATGTAAAAATGAACTAAGCCACACCTTGGAGTATCCTGTATGTTGGGACAGCCCAACGCTGTTTCCCCAGGTACTGTTTCTGTTCTGCAAAAAATAACTGGTCAATCCTGGAACGCAAATGATGCTCAGAATAACATAGGGAATTGACCAAAGAGAATTTGGTTGACCCTGAGACTAAACCTCTACTGAGCATCTTCTTACTTGTCACTAAGCCCTTGCCTCACATACAGTTTCTGAGAGTGAGAGATATTGCTGAAATGCAAGACGGATGTCTTAAATCTTTAAATCTCACTGCAAATCACGCAAGATATAATGTATTCTGGTACAGTTTTAAAGTAATATGTAAATTTCATTAAATCTGACCTCGTAAGGCTGCCAACATGACTGTTGTGTTAAAGTGCTCAATCAGTCATGAAGCTGACACATTCAGAGGTCATCAGATTAATGGAAAGCAGTGCGTTTCTAAAACAGGCTTTAATGTGAGTGAATCTCACTTGCTTCAACACATTAACACCCATGTGCTAATGTGTTGAGTCCATTAGAATTTTCTGGTACTTAAGCAGCACAGAAAGACAGCAGTTGCCTTCTGGTAAATTTCACAGATCAAATAAAGATCTAAATTAGCTGAGAAAATTCTATGTATATAAGGAAAAATTATTACCTCAGTTACACAAAATACATGGCTGCCCAAGAATGTTGTTATATAACACATTGTATTTCAATGTCCTTCTGGGTACTCACCACTTTCTCCATTACTGGTTGTAGGTGGTTGCCGTAGGCCAGCATCACAGTTTGAGTATCTGCACCAAGTGCAGCTGCTAGCAGGGGGATCGGCATTGGAGACTCCTTTGTGTCTGACATTTGCACCGTACATGATGGTGACAAGGGCTTCTTACAGGGACTGAGGGGACAAATGTTTAGACCAGCAATGAGCTCAGACAGTATACAAAACTGTTGAATATGGACTTGGTGGTATCCTATATGTACTAAGAGGATTCCACATGACACACATTTCAAAATTCGGCAGCACTCGATGCATATTTGGTCATTCTGCCCATATTCACTAACGGTCATTATGGGGAAAAGTTGTTCAAGATGCATGGAGGCCCTCCCATCTACAAATGCACCCATTTTCAGGACTCTAGACTAATACTTCACAAGGATGGTGCTGGTGCCCCAAAGTCTCTCAGATGGTAATGGCACCGTTTCTCTTTTGTGGTTTTAAAAGAAATGTGTGTTTAAAATGAAGTATATTAAACTAGAAGCAGTGTCTTTATTCTTTATTAAAAAAGTATATTAAGAGACAGAGAGACACTATTGTGTTGGATAAAGTGCACCAATAGCCTGTTTTCCACTGCAGAATTCCAGGGGTATGTCATGGCAGTCAATAGCCGTGTGTGTGTGTGTGTGTGTGTGTGTGTGTGTGGCAGACTGAGTGGATAAACAACAATCGTTAACATGGAGCATAGTACCAAATGCTGGACACATAAATTATACATCCATCCAATATGGAGTGAATGTAACTGCTTTTTTAAAGGCTACTTAGCAGAACGGGGGCAGAGACAATCCCACCTCTTTCATGGTGTCCAGGAGGACAAGTTGGACTAGTATATGCATCATACTGTTTTTAAGAATTTCTGATTTGAATT
>VUQH01034328.1:6288-19815 GCA_015106775.1 Etroplus canarensis
GAGCCTGGAGTCTGCTTACCGGATAAGCTACCAGGAGGAGGTAGGTGTGTATGTGTGGGTGTGTGGGTGTTTGTGTGTCTGTGTGTGTGTGTGTGTGTGTGTGTGTGTGTGTGTGTGTGCATTAACAGTGTTTGTGTGGAATGAAATGGTGCCCAAATGCTTGCATTTGTAATATGTTTGTGTCTTTGTATTACTGAGTTGACTTATGTGCACTGTGAGCTAACATAGTTGCCTTAGGTTTGACTGAGGCCTGACAGTCATTCCTGTGAGCATGCACAGTATATTTGCTTGGATATATATGTATTTATCTTCCAGCTTATTCAGGGTTTCCTCTTTGTCTGTGTCTGGGAAGCCTGTTAGGGCTGCGTTATGACCAGACCAGTCAGGACTGCGGCAAAGAGAAACCACTGCAGGACCTCAGAACAGTTTTGTTTTAGGTTGTGATGTCCTCTGCTGGTGTATCACTAGAAGTGCATTTTAATGACATGGTTGCTGCTGTTGCTACCATCTCATTGACCACGAAATTGTGACTGATGAAAACTGAGTTTTATTGAGACTTGGGGCTTATTAGAGTTATTAAATTATTGCTTATTTCAAGTTTTTAACTCATTATAATGGGAGACCTCTTGGCTGGATTTTTCAAAATACAATCAATAAGCAGGACAAATTTCCACTAATTCATCAGTCTCATTAATGAATGCCTCCCACTCCTCCACCCCAACTATTAATATTTTTTGTGTGTATTTTTTTCTCCCCCTTTATTTTCTATTCTTCTTTTCCCTTTTTCCTTCTCAGGTGGAGACTCAAGCAGCGGTGCAGACATTTGCCAGCCCAACATATAGTTCTTTCCTGGACATGCTCCTGTGCTGTTTAGTATTTCTGGCTCTTTCATTGGCCTGTTTCCTTCAACCACTTGTTACCCAGCAGGACCTATCCACACCGGCGCTCATCCTGACAGCTATAGCCACACTTGTGGAGGCTCTGGCTCTGCTGTTTGCTATACGGTGAGATGCTAAATGCAGAATATGGACCATGGGTCCAAGCCAGTAAGACACTGTTAGAAAACCCCAGTGTATGGAGGAAAGACTATCTCAAGAGATGTTATCTAATAGAATTAGGAGTGCAGTGCAAAGAACAGGAAAAAGAAGGGAGTGGGTGGAGGTGGGAGTTCTCTTACCTTCAAACTGTGTATGCCCCATGTAAGAGCCAAGTCTCTGAGTTCTGGAACTCTGAGAAAAAGGTTAGAGAAACTGTCTAATAGAAAAATTGTGTGGGTGGTGTGCTCACATCTAAGTATATTGAAAGATGAGCAGAGGGAGAAACACAAGAGAAAATGCTGACTTCTACTTAAAATGTATTCAGAAAGTAGAAATAAGGATCCTGAAAAAAAAAGGCCCAGGTAACATTTTATTATAAATCAGAATCACAAATACGAACACTGAGGTATTTGTAGTCCTCCACTATCTCCACACAGACCCCATAAATGGAAACAGGGGTCACTGGCTTTTTGGTCATTCTCATGTCCACAACCACTCCTCTCTTTGAGCTGCTAATGGTTTTGTTCACACTACATAACAAAGTTGCCCACTACAGGTCTGTACTCTTCCTCATCAAATTTATATGTAATATGTATTGAATAGATAAATACATATTACATATAATTTTATTGATTAAATGAATAGTTGTCATTATTGTGTATGGAATCAGTTTATTATTCAAGTGGGATCATCTGAGGTCAAAAAAGGACTATCAAGTTTATAAAATCTCAGAGATCATCACAGTCTGATTCCGCCGACTCTTGTCCTTCCCCCCAGTATGGCTTTCTATCTGGATAGTGTGCTGAACTGCACTCGGGTGGTGATGACAGCCATCTCAGGCTGGATTGCACGTCACTTTATAGGAGCTGTCCTGGTTTCCCTGCCTGCTGTGGCAGTGTTCTCCCATGTCACTTGTGACATTCAGCTCTCCATTCAGGTGCAGTAAAGTTTGTTTTATTCTTTTTTTTTTATTACTGAGTTCTGTTTCTAACAAGAAAAGCACTTTCTCTCTAGGGCTACAATTCTGGAAAGACTACACTACACTACACTTTTTCTTTTACTTATATTGTTTTCTGTCTTATATTTTTCCTAGTTTACCATGTTCATCTGCTGTGCTGTCATCATAGCTATTATTCAGTATTGTAACTTCTGCCAGCTCAGCTACTGGATGCGGTCAACACTGGCAACACTGATGGGGCTGGCACTACTGGCCTTGCTATTCAGCTCCCCTTGCAGGTATGACTTACCTTTTTATTGGAGACATCAATGAAAGGAAGTAATATGATATCTTTTTGATCCTTAAGTACTCGTGCATCTCGAGACAGTAATGGTTCACACATTCACCTTACAAGCTAAAGGTTCCTGGATTCTAGATGGGGAAAGGAGCCACTCAAACCATGGAGGGTTGCATCAGAAAAGACATCTGGTGTAAAACCTCTACCAAGTTACTGATGTGGATTAATCCACCGTGGTGACCCCTTGAAAAATACAAGGGAGCAACCGAAGGGGCACTAGTGCATCTCAGAACATTAGAATATCTTTAAAAAGTTTTGTTTTTGTTTTTTTGGAATTTAATTTTAAAATATTTCAAGCCATTTTTGTTTTCATTTTGGTGATTTTGGCTCATAGCTCATGGAAAACAGAAATCCAGTATTTCAAATTGTTGGAATATTTCCTAAGGTCAATCAAAATAAGGTTTTCACAACTTCTTTTCCAACTTCTGAAAGTATGTTCATTTATACACTAAATTCTTGGTTGAGGCTCCTTTACCATTAATTACTGCATCAGCGCAGTGTGGCATGGAGGCAGTTAGCTTGTGGCACTGCTCAAGTTATATTGGAGTCCAGATTCCTTTGATAGCAGCCTTCAGCTCACTTGTACTTTTTGGTTGGGTGGTTTTCATCTTCCTCTTGACAGTACTCCATAAAGTCTCCGTGGGGTTCGTGTCAGGAGAGTTGACTGGCCAGTCAAGCACAGTAATAACATGGTCAAACCATTTGGTAGTAATTTTTTTGCATAGTGGGCAGGTGTTAGGTTCTGCTGGAAAAAGAAATCAGCAACTTTTGTGAAGCTTGTCAGCAGATGGAAGAATGAAGTGCTCTAACATCTCCTGGTAGAGGCTGTGTTCACTTTGGACTTGATAAAACACAGTGGACCAACCACAAGCAACATCAGCAGATGACAAGGCACCCCAAATCATCACAGACTTTGGAAACTTCACACTGGACTTCAAACACCTTGGTTTCTTTGCCTCCCCACTCTTCCTCTAGACTCTAGGACCTTGATTTCCAAATGAAATGCAAAGATTTACTTTCATCTGTGGAGCACTGAACAGCAGCCAGTGCTTTTTCTCCTTAGCCCTAGTAAGACGCCTCTGACGTTGTCTCTGGTTCAGGAATGGCTTTATATTAGGATATTAGTGGCTCTTTTCCTGAAGATGTTTGTGCATGGTGGCTGTTGGTGCACTGACACCAGCCTTGTCATTGTGAAACTCTCCTAAAGTCTTAATTTAACTTTTCTTGACAGTCCCCTCAGAGTTGTGGTCATCCCTGCTGCATGTGAACCTTTTTCTACCACACTTTTCCTTTCCATTCATCTTTCCATTAGTCTTAGAACACTAACCCAATGTTAGTGTCGGGTGACTTAGTATGCTTTGACAGAGCACTCTGCCAACAGCTAGCCTTTTCAGCAATGACCACCCATGGTTTCTCTGCTGTGGAAGGTGTCCATGATTGTGATCTGGAGTCTCCCCATGATTGTGGTTGTGTGTACTGGGCTAAACCAAGAGATGCATAGTATTTATAGTTTAAATAGTAATTTACTCCAACTCAAAGCAAAATATTCTAATATTTTGAGATACTGGACTTTATATTTTGATGAACTATAAGCCATAATAATCAAAGTTAAAACAAAAAAAGGCTTGAAATATTTCACTGCAAATGCAGTGAATATAGAATATATGAAATGTTACTTTTTGAATTGAATTACAAAAAAATAACTTTTTCACAATATTTTTATTTTAATCTAAATTATTTTATTTTTTTAAATGCACTAGTATTTTTTTAGACATGGTCATTTAGTTAGTTTACGTACGGGCTAATGTTATAACTAAAATTTCAAGAAAGGAGTGCCATTATGTTTGTTCGTGAATTGTCTTTGACATCTTGATGTACTTGCTGCATAAATTGGTGTTGCTTATGTTTCTTCTCTTTCAGTGTTGCTAAGAGTCTATTTTTCTGGTAAGTATGATTCTTGTAACACTTTTAATGTCATCATTTCTCACAGTTCACATTCAAACAAGTTAGCAAGGTTTCCCTAGCGTGTGCTGAAATTGCTGGGGCCCAGATATGATTCCAACTAGGCCCTTTAATCTTTGTCAATCTCCTACCTCCTCCCTACACTTCTGTCTCTCTCTCAGTATCAAATAAAGCCAAAAATAAATACCATTAAGAGCAGACAGAATTTTCAAAAAACCTTTGCATTGTATGCCTTTGTTAGATAGTGACAGTGAACTGAAAGTAAATGGGTGAAGTAATTAAACAACAAAGAATCACAGGCAGACTTCAAGCCCCTCTGCCACTGAAGTGCTCTCAGTTTCTATTCTGAGTGATGCCTTTGGTGGGGTGCATTGAATTTACACCAAATACTTGCAGTTGCATTTAGTTATTTGTAACTCTAGTAGCTGCACATTTTTTGACAAGAAACATATTTATTCTAACCTTTTTCCGTTCTGTTTGTCTCTTTATCAACCAGGTCTAATGACCACAATAACAGCAACAGCAATACCTCCATTGTCATGCCTGATAGTACACTAGACTCTGACTCACAGCCTCACCCACAGGACCTTCTGGGCCGTGAGGCTTGTGTGGCCTTTTTCCTGCTCCTTCTCTTGGTTTGGTTTCTTAATCGTGAATTTGAAGTCAGTTACCGACTGCATTACCACGGCAATGTGGAAGCTGATCAACACCGCATCAAGATTCAGAACATGAGGGACCAGGCTGATTGGCTGCTACGCAATATCATTCCCATACATGTGGCTGAGCAGCTCAAGGTCACCCAGAGCTACTCCAAGAACCATGACAATGTGGGTGTAATATTTGCCAGTATTGTTAACTTCAGTGAATTTTATGAAGAAAGCTATGAGGGAGGTAAGGAGTGCTATCGTGTCCTCAATGAGCTAATTGGAGACTTTGATGAGCTCTTACGGAAACCTGTTTTTGCAAATATCGAAAAGATTAAGACCATTGGTGCCACTTACATGGCAGCAGCAGGACTCAATGCTCAGCAGTGTGCAGATGCAGCACATCCTCATGCCCACCTCCGCGCTCTTTTTGAATTTGCCCTTGAAATGATGCGTGTGGTGGATGATTTTAACAAGAACATGTTAGGCTTTGGCTTCAAACTTCGTATTGGATTCAATCATGGACCTCTAACAGCAGGTGTGATTGGCACCACTAAGCTTCTCTACGATATCTGGGGTGACACAGTCAACATTGCCAGCCGCATGGATACAACAGGTGTGGAGTGTCGTGTCCAGGTGAGCGAAGAGAGCTATTGTGTGCTCAGTGGCATGGATTATGAGTTTGATTATCGTGGCACAGTTAATGTCAAGGGCAAAGGTCAGATGAAGACGTTCCTTTATCCTAAAAGCAGTGACAGTGGCCCCGTGCCTCAGTACCAGCTCTCAGTTTCACCAGAGATCCGAGCACAGGTGGATGGTAGCATTGGGCGCTCACCCACTGACGAAATCGCTAGCATGGTCCCTGCAACCAGCACAGTCACAAGCAGTACTAATACTATGGTACCCAGTGCCAGCGCGGGTTCATCTACCACAACAGGGCTTACCCATGTGAAAGAAGCAGACAGCCGTGAAAGACGTCCCACTACAGAAACATCTGCTGCCAGACGATCTAAGTCTCACAGTGGCCTGACATCTGTACATGTAACCAATCTGGAAGGACCTCCTTCTTCAAATAACACACAGGTTATCATCTCAGCTCAGCAAGATACACCCCAAAGTTCAACAAAGGCCCTGAACAATATCAATAAGGACAAATATGAGGATGATTGTGGTGGTAATGTGGGCGAATTAACCAGACTCTAGAAATTTGCAACAATGGCGCTTTGATCATCAACCCTCGACCCTTTAAGCTCTCATTCCTGCCAGTTGGCATGTGTAGAATCACTGTACATTTGGTCCTACTTCAGTTAGAGACAGAGGATGTGGAAAGGCCCAGATATCTCTTCTCGTGAGCCAAGAATCAGGTTGTTTCTTTGTGTAAATATAGCCGTTTTCACACATGCAGTGCAGTCCAGAGTTTTTACTAGACAGTAAGACATAAGAGCGCAAATATCTGTTCGGACATTAAATAGTCTTTACATGGTCAGCACCTTAGTACAAAGTGTACCTAATGTCCAGTTGAGCCTGTTTAAGAATAGAACAGGCAATTATCATGAGAATTCACAGTAAAGAATAGACATTATGTGTCCTGTTTCCTGCACGCTCTAACCATACAGCACCTTCGTCTAAACTAAACTGAGTATTTTCAGTGGCATAACCCTCTCTGGAGTGGACTATCTCCTGCTGCATGTGAAAATTCCTTATGGGATTTTTCCAAGAGTTCATGTGTAAAAACGGCTCATGGTTGGCTGATATTGTCAAGGGTGCTGGGTGGACCACAAACGTGGTCTCAGGCAGGAACACACAAGAAAAGGGAAGATGTGATAGCTGACTCTGAACCTTCTCTTGCCTGTCACAGATCCCATCGTCTGCCATTAACTTATTTGATTATCTTTATACCTTTAATCTTGATTATTTCTTTCATACGTCTTTTTAAGTGCCTTTAGAATAGAGTAATATGTA
The DNA here is from genome assembly GCA_015106775.1 of Etroplus canarensis. NCBI lineage: Eukaryota > Metazoa > Chordata > Actinopteri > Cichliformes > Cichlidae > Etroplus > Etroplus canarensis. Next base: position 13,189 of record VUQH01034328.1, read on the forward strand.
GACTAAGCCTTTTTAAATAAGGTAATAACAACATAAAGGGAAAACTGTAAATTAGAAAACTTTTTGCAAAAAAGCTTTGCTTTTGTTACAGGTTTACTTTTTAAACTATGTTTTACTATGATATTTTTGCCTTTTAACTAAGAGAAAAGCAACAATGTGTTAAACACCACAATATGTGACAAGCGAAGGGCAAAGTTATGTATAAGTAAAATCTGCACTAAAATCCCGCAGAGCCTATGTCCATGTTGTTCTTGAAAACCAGAAAAAAGGCACAGCAGGAACTAATCAATACAGGCTAAAGGCAGACAAGGCTGAGCTGTGTGTTGTGTGAGTGTATTGCATGCATGCAGTGTGTGTTTGTGTTTGTGTGTCCGTATAGTAAGATCATGCAGGCTTTAATAAAGGGAGGTGCCAACGAGTCACTCAAATGACTGAAACTGCAGGTTTACAAATAGGAATGGCCTTGAGGGGGAAAAAAACTTGTTTGCTGATGTGGCAGCTTTTTCTCTGGCCTCACTTAAGATCTTTGTATTGCCTCAGTGCTGAGGCATGATGGTCTCAACTACATTTAATCAGCATGCTTGCAGCATCATAGGCTAACTGCTACTAGTATTCAGACTCCTGTGGGAATTCAAACTATGTTTAGTGTTGATGAGTATTTCAATGGATCTTACAAGGCACTGGTGTACCTAGAACGTCTTAAATTGTGATTTTCATATGGTTTAGAGAATAAAACTGCCTAGGTTAGCTATGGATTACACTGTGTTAGCTGATTGTGTTTCTTAGGACATGGATGATCAGAGTGGAATGTCACAAATTAAATGTGTTTAATAGTGTATATTGTTACACAAAACTTGAACTTTTTATCAGAGGAATCCCTCTCTACTTTCTGTTATTTAAAGGACATTACTGGATGCAAACAGCTGGATGCTTTCTCTGCTTTATACGTTTAATGGCATGGCACTTAACAGCACTGTAAATAGAAATGGCAGTGCGCCAAAAAGTATTTCATGTCCCTTGGTGTTTCTATGCTTTTTACATTCCTTTTAATTTTTATTTTTTATTCATCTATTTTGCTGTTACATTTTCTCTCTGTTGCTATTTTTAAAGGATTGTGTGCTCAGAGGCAAAAAAAATTTCACCAATACATTCACTGGTTTGTCTTTTTTTAACAATGAAATACACTATGTGGACAAAAGTATTGGGCCACACCTCTTAATGATTTAATTCATATGTTTCATTCAGTCTGATTACCACAGGTGTATAAATCAAGCACCCAACCATGCATTTTGCCTTTACAAACATGAATGGGTTATTCTAAAGAGCTCACTGAATTCAAGTGTAGTTCTGTAAAAGGATGCTACCGTTGCAACAAGTCATTTTGTCAAATTTCTTCCCTCTTATATATTCTACGATTAACTGTAAGTGGATTGCGAAGTGGAAGTGTTCAAGAACCCACAGCAACTCAGCGATGCAGTGGCAGACCATTTGAAGTTATGGAGCGGAGTCACCGAGTCCCATGTGTAAAAGTTACCAACACTCTGCTGACTCAGTATCTGCAAAAGTACCAAACTCCTCTGGCACTGATAGCACAAAACCTGTGTGCCAGGAGCTTCATGGCATCGATTTCTTTGACTGAAGAGCAGCATGCGAGCCTTACATCATCAAGCACAATGCTAAACATCAGATGGAGCGTTGTAAAGCTGGACTCTGGAGCAGTGAAAATGTGTTCCATGGAGTGACAAATCACACTTTTCTGTTTGGTAGTCTGATAGATTAGTCTGGATTTGGTGCATGCTGGGCCATGCTTGTGCCAGCTGTAAAGTTTGGTGAAGGAGGGATAATCCTATGGGACTGTTTTCTGGGGATGACCTGAGCCCCATAGTTCAAGTGAGGTAAATCTTATTGCTTCAGCTTACAATTACATTTTGTACAATTCTATGCTTCAACTTTCTGGAGACAGTTTGGGGAAGGTCTATAAAGGCATGGTTGGATTAGTTTGCTGTGGAAGAACTTGACTGATCTGCACAAAGCCCTGACGTCAACCCCATCAAACATCTTTGGGATGAACTGAAACACATTTCACTGCACAGTACACTGTGTATATTTGTGTATGTGACAAATAAAGCCTATCTTATCTAGAATGGATAATGTGAGCTAGGTCCTCTTCTCCAACATCAGTGTCTGTCTTCACAAATGATCTTTGGGATGACTGGGCAAAGCTTCCGCCATACACACTGCAAAATCTTGAGTGGAAGAATGGAAGCTGTATGGATCAATTCCATATTAGTGCCTATGGATTTAGAATGGGATATCACAGAAGCTTCTGTGGGTGTAATGTGTTGGCCCAATACTTTTGTCCATATATTGTAGCTCGATTAACACAGTCTCCTATTTTTTTCCTTGCCATTTCTTAACTAGAACTTTCAATAATAGAACAAGCATGACATACAAAAAAATAACTCATCATAAAATAATTTATCTCAAATGCTGCAGTTAACATTACCTTAATAGTTACATAGATTGCTTGCAGTGTTTTCTATATGTGGAGTTAGGGTAGCTTGTGCCTTTTAACTTTAAATGTGTCATATTTTAGAGTTAGTTCTAAATTGCTTCTCATTTCTCAAGATGCTTAATATTCCTCAAACACAAATGCTGGTAGAATGTTGAAATTTGTGCTTGATTTACTTAATTTGATAAAATGTTCTAAGAACATAAGATTTGAGCAGTGCCTTTTCTTGATGTATACCATAAAATGTTGATATACAAAATTCATGGGACATTGTTTGCATTTATTGCAGTTTTTTAATTCCTTTTTCTTCTGTTTTGTCCTGTGTTTGTTTATTTCTTTTAGACAGTGGTAGTGGCAGTGGTTTAAAAGGGAATATCACCTTCCTTTGCTTATGAGCACACAGCCCTTATATCATTTCAAAATTTCTTTCTTTACACTACAATAAAGGGATGCTTACAATATTCATTATTATTCTCTGTTAAGCACTTAATAGTGGTCATGATTCTTGAGTATTGAGTTAAGCACAAGTGACCATTTAAAAAACTTTCTTGGTAATTTTGATAAGCTCTTTAGAATAAGGTGCTTCTTACTCTGAACATTTTTGGGACAAAAAATGCAATGAGCAATGAGCGAGGTGTGTGGAGTCACAGATCTGACACATCTACTTTTTCTTCTCCCTCTTTGTTTCACAGCAAACATGAGCATACATGTATCTGTTGATCTGTGGTGATTTGTTGAGATGTTAGTGACATTCTGAACCAGCAGAATGACAGTGGGAAAATTTTAATGCCAAAGAGTGTCATTTCCATCTCTTATTTTCTCTGTATGTTGTCTTGACTTCTTAACTTGCAGGTTTGTTGTGCACACTCAAAGGTTATTACATGCTCACTGTTACAACCCAATTGCTCAAGGCACTCATTTTTATGTGCAGTATGCCTTTATATTGTATAGTATCTGAGCATTTTCTATTATTTATATAAGTGCATGTACTAAAGTATTAATAGTGTTAAGAACTGGGTAATTTTACCAATGTTGGAATGATACTTGCATGTGTGTAAAAAAAATTGTGCATTTGTAAAATTGTGTGGTTGTGTATATTTTGGAGATGCTCCAATTCTAGCAGGAATGTGAGCTGGACGTTTTAGTGAACTTATCATTGATGACATGATAAGACAGCGGGGCTTCAGACAAGACAGGTTTCATTTTCTTTTTTCTTTTATTTGAACCTAGTCAAATACAATGGGGGAAACACTACAAGATATCTACTGATAGGTAGTATTTAGAAGCAGCCTCTGCCACTCCCTCCCAACTTTTAAAGAGGACCTATTATGCTCATTTCCAGGTCCATAATTAGATTTTTGGACTCTGCTAGAGTAGTATTGCATGATTCACGATTCTTACTAATTATATTTACCTTGTATTGTACCCAAAGGTACATTTATTGGACCCAAGTACAGCCTTTCAATTCAAGCTCTTTGTGAATCAAGCAATTTTAAAACCCTCCACCCTCTCTTTAAGCCACCTTTCATCTGACTGGCTGGTTGAACAGCCTTTAATAGAAATATCAACTCTCATTCACATCATACAAAGCAAAAGTAGAAAAAACTATCTGAAACTTCATATTTAGAGCAGCCTGAGGCATGAGTTTTTGGCTCACATGGATATTTTGTACATATACCAACCTCACTATTTGAACCTTTGGCCATATTTAATATCAGCATCTACCATGTAACATACAACAGAAAATATGGAAAGCATAATAGGTCCACTTCTATGAATTGTTGTTTTCTTCGCATATGTTTTTGTATATATCACACTAACAGGTGAAGTTAAATTTAACAGTGAATAAAGTCAGTTGCTGGCAAATATTGTCCTAATGAATTTATAGCCTGCACATTACCAGTGATCAGTTCAAACTACAGAAATACATTAACCCAAATAAGCAAGTACTTGATAATTTTTTTTTTAACTTTACACTTATACTAAAATTGCATTTCAGAAATAAATAGTGTAATTTTATGCATTTACGTAAGAGCTATAGTTAGTAATTATATTGCCGATTTTAATGATATTTTTTTGATTATGCTATCCACCAAAACAAGAAGCTACAACATTAAGTGCAAGTTACACATCATTACATTAATATCTATTACACAGGCAGGAGCCGGAGTACTGTTAATGCATTTCTCAAATTGTATTCAGCATTGCTTTTTAAACAGACAAAACTTAAATAAAGTATCTCATTACTTCTGCCACAGTGTTAATGACTTGCTCCCACACATGGTAACAAGAGAAATTGTTGTCTGTCTATTTGGATGGTTATACAGGCATGTGAAAAATAACGTGTTCACACGATTCTATGTGGGCCTGTGAAAAATTAAGTACATCCCATGACTCAGTGGCTTGTAGAACCACCTTTAGGAACACTAACATGAAATAATTGTTTTCTGAATTATTTTATCAGTCTCTAATGTTGTTGTGGAGGAATTTTGGCCCACTCTTCTTTACAGCATTGTTTCAGTTTATTGACGTTTTCGGTCAGGTTGAGGTGTGACCTTTGACTGGGCCATTGCAACACCTTAAATCTTTTCCTTTAGCCATTCTGTTCTAGATTTGCTGGTGTGCTTGGGATTTTTTTCCTGTTACTTGACCCAATTTTGGGCCAAGCTTTAGCTGTTGGACAGATGGCCTCACATTTGACTCTAGAATACTTTGCTATACAGAAGAGTTCATGGTCAACTCAATGACTGCAGTGTGCCCAGGTTCTGCAGCTGCAAAACAAGCCCAAGTCAAGACTCCTCCACCACTGTGCTTGACATTTTGTATGAGGTTTTTGTGCTGATATGCTGTGTTTGGCATTTGTCCAAATATGGCATTATGACACTGTGCATTATGGCCAGACATCTCCACTTTGATCTCATCTGTCCAAAGGACATTGTTCAAAAAGTCTTGTGGTTTGTTCAGATGAAACTTTGCAAACCTAAGCTGTGCTGCTAAGTTATTTTTAGAGAGAAGAGGCTTTTCTCCTTGCACCCCTTCCAAATAAGGCGTGCTTATTCATCTTTTCTAATTGTACTGTCATGAACTTTAACATAACTGAGGCCTGTAATGTCTGAGATTGAGCTCGTGTTGTTTTGTGCATGTGTGGTTTTTGTTTTTTTTTGTTGTTGGCTTTTTTAGTTTCTCTGATCATTACGTGGTCTGGTCTTAGGGTGAATTTACTGGAACATCCACTCCTAGGAAGATTGTGGCACTGTGTTAACACACAGCTGAATGCTACAGACCAGCAAACTGCCAAAACGTCTTCTTTTATAGAGGTGCTCACACTGGCTCATGATCAGTTAAAATGCAATCACATTTGATCAGCAGCAAGTGGCTCCTATTTACCCTCTTAATTTCTATGGAAGCAGGAAGCATGTACTTAGTTTTTCACAGGCCTGTATAGAGCTCTGTGAAAACTTTCTTTTCTCAAGACTCTGTGTGTAATAAAATACTGTGACTAATCAAGAGGATTTATTTATGTTTTTGAAAAACTGAAAATTCTTTTTTCACTTGTACATTGAGAAGTGCGTCTTCTCTAATGGTTTTAGATCATTGAGTCCTAGCTTCAAATTTTCAGCAAATGAACATGGCAGAGAATATTTAACTGGTAATAAGGAGAGCTTAATTTGCAAATTTTTAAATCTAACAAATACTAATTTTGTTTTCATTCAAAGATATACCACATTCATAGATCTATTTTACAAGGCAACACTACTCTGTGTATGTATTAATCATATTTGGATTGTGCTAACTGATTGGTTTTATTGGCCTATTCGGTAAATGCAAAAACTGTTTGCATGTGGCTCCAGCGCCACATGCAACTCTTTTGCAAATCTCCAATGGCTCCGTAAAACTTTGAACAAAATTTTATCAATACAAAAATAAACAAATTTTTTTTAAATTTTGTTTTATTGATCATTCCTGAAAGAGATTCTTTATAGCATGTCAAACTAATTTTACACTGTGGGCCACATACAGCCCAATTTGATCTTAAGTGGGCCAGACCTGTAAAACTACTGCCTAATAAGCTATAAAAACATCTCTAAATTGTTCTTTTTCTTTTATTGTAATGA
>VUQH01034339.1:0-13329 GCA_015106775.1 Etroplus canarensis
GTGTACATTAATGAAAAATAAAATGAACTTTTTTGATTTTGGCAAATGGCTGCAATGACACAGAGTGAAAAATTTAAAGGGGTCTGAATACTTTCCGTACCCACTGTATCTTAAAAAAAGAACATTACACAATTTACATCAAATCACCCGGGTTTTTAAAGTGAACTTAAGTACTGGAACATGAGAAGCAACAGGTGTTTTATTTTTTTCTCGATACTCAGGTGTGTCCTCTAAGATTGACCATTTAATCATGAAGTAGCCCTGCATAGCTGGTCTCAGTTCAAGCTTTGGCTTTCACCTGTGAAGACTGCATTTGTAGTTATGAAGGGTAAACTCACATGAAGACCAGAGAGCTGTCTATGGGAGAAAAGCATGCCATTCTGAAGCTGAGACAAAGGGGGTAACTCCATCAGAGGTATTTCAAATACACTGGGCATTATCAGCACCACAATTTGGAGTGTCCTGACAAGGAAGGAACCCACTGGTGTAATGAGCAACAGGCATCAAAGAAAACAACAACTGATGACAGACAAATGATGAGAGCTTTAAAGAAAAACCTCAAAATAATATTCTGTAACACCATGATCAACCTCCAAAGAGCAGGGGTGGAAATATCACAGTCCACTGTTCAAAGGCCAGCCAGAGAACAAAAATATGTAATGTACCTTCGGTTGCTCCCTTGTATTCTCCACCAAGGGGTCACCACAGCAGATCAATTTGCATTGATAATTTAGCAGAGGTTTTACGCCAGATGCCCTTCCTGAGACAAACCACCACTGCGACAGGGGCTTGTGCCCCCACCTGGAATTGAACCAGGAACCTTTTGTTTCTAAGGTGAATGTGTAAACCACTATGCTAGGCCTTACTTTAAGATGAAAACCACTCTCGGCAGTAAAAATCAAAAAGCCAGGTTAGAATTAAAAAAACAAAAAACTGCAGAGATGAGCCACAACATTTTTGGAACAAAGTTCTATGGACTGATGAGACAGAGATGAACCTCTACCAAAGAGATGGAAAGGCCAAAGTATGGAGAAAGAAGGGATGTGCTAATGATTCTAATCATACAAGCTCATCTGTGAAGCATGGTGGAGGCTGTGTCATGGCTTTGGCTTCTGTGGCTGCTTCTGAAGCAGACTCACTCATTGTTAATGATGATGATGTAACACATAATGGTCATAACAGAATTAACACAGAAGTCTACAGAAACATATTATCTGCCAATTTATGGCAGAATGAATCCATACTAATTGGGAGGAACTTTAATATGCAGCGAGACAATGATCCAAAACACACTGCCACCTGAGCAAAGGGCTTCATCCTAGAGGAAAATGTAAAGTTTTGGACTGATTAAGTCAATTGACAAATCTTAACCCAATTGAACATGCATTTCACATCATGAAGAGAAGACTGGAGAGAAAAACCATGCAAAATAAACAACAGCTAAAAGCTTCTGTGGTAAAAGCCTGAACAGGCAGAACCAGTGAAGAAACAAGAAATGTGGTGGGGTCTGTGGGTCGCAGGCTTGATGCCGTTATTGTGATCAAGACCAAATATGAACCATTTTTCACTTTAATTTAGCTGAAAAATAATACTTATGCTCATTTGAAAAAGTGGGTGGTTTTATGTTATCTTTAATGTTAACAAATCTAGATGGAAATACCAGAAACTAAAATCTGAAACTCTGATCTCTCGTCTCACATGACCTCTCACACAAAAGTCTTCGGTGCACAGCAAAAACATTTCACTGGCATTGTTGTTCCATCACTTTTGGAGGGGACTGTACATGAGTATAATGTACAATCCAAGATTAAAAAAAGCAAGTTAATGAATGAGGTCAAACAAGCTTCAGTGTTTGTTTTGATTTTTAGTGCTCGTTCTTTCATCAGAATTTCATGCCCATTGTTTTTTTGACTGCTACTGTATAGTTTGTTTCAGGACTAGAAAGGATCAAAAAAATGAATTTAACACACTTACACTAAACAGAATATGAGTCTTAACTTTTTTGATTGGGTACATATTTAATTTCATTGCCAAGTCTCAACTTTACGAGCACTGTGAAATATTAATAATCTACATAAAACTGACGTCCAGGTTGTGATTGTCATGGCCCGTGGGTTTTATTGTGAGATTCTGTCTTTTTATGTATTTACTTTGTTTCCTCTATCTTGGACTGTAGTTTAGACTACCATTGTACATTACAATATGTTTCTCATTATTTCAGGACATTGTATTTGAGCTGCAGTTGAGTTTTTCTTGGTGTCTCCTTATAACTACTCTGTATTTTTTGAGTATTTCCTGTTTGGCTTTGTAAGTCATTATTTCTTGTGATTAGTTTTGAATTTTACTTCCTGTCTGTCTTTATCCTTACCATTTTCAGCTGAGCCCCATTCCCACCCGTTACCTCATGTTTATATATAGTCCTGTCATTCCCTTGCTCCTTGTTGCTTCGTTCTCCCTTCCTCCAAGTTCTGTTTTCTGGCTTAGATTTTGCTTTTTGTTATTTTCTGAAATCCTTAGCTTGGTGTTTAGCATAGACCTTATCAGCCAATCAACACAGCTCACTTTTGTTTAGTGGTGAATCCCCATGAAGCTTTGAGGCTTTCCTACTAATTGTGCTGGAAAAGGGTCAAAGGTCTGGGGCTTCAATCTAATCAAGAACAGTGACATCTAGTGGCAGACTGAAGTCGAGGCACCAAGTAAACAGCTGGACTGACGCTATTGCTCTGAAACAACGATGCCCTTCAGGAGAACTTCCTTCAGGAAAAATTGTTTTTTGCATTTAATTTTAATTAAAGTGTCTGGGATTGCATGATAATTGTTACAGTTAATGGACTATTACTAATTCCATCAACTTCTCTACTCTTCAGTTACTTTTGGCAGTTTCACTTTCTTTCAGATAATCAGTTACTGAAGCCCTGTAAGCTTTTGAACGTTGTTAATAAGCTTATCTTAATTGCATGACATAGCTGTCATCTCTGGATTCTGCTATCCTTAAAAGTCAGCACTGATCGAACAGTTTGCTATTGGTCAAAGGCGCAAAACCATATTTCAAATTTCACGTACTACACTCAAGATTTTCTCAGATGTATTTTACCTGCCTGTTCAAATGATCCGATAACATCCGTTGCACTGGAATTAATACATTTAGGTATTTTAAATCCATGCATGTACAAGCCTCCACATTTAAGTTTCCTGTTAAGATACACATGTGCGAACGAGTGCTTTGCTTTTTCTCCTCAATGCCGTAATTCAGTTGCCTCTTTCTGAAATAATCACGTTAGGAGGCCGCTGATCCTTTAACATAGCTGTTTGAAGATGAACTACCTCCCTGACTCCCACCGAGAGATCAGAAATGGATAATGGATTTAGGAGAACATGGGAGCTGGTCAGTCATTTATATCCAGCAAGCTATTTTCAAGCTGCTTCCACCTGAGGGGAATACCTTTCAATCGTCCCCCTCCTTCTTTTTTTTTTCCCCATTTATCTATGGATGTCTGACAGAACACATATGCTCTTTCCTACAATGTTCTGCTTCACGCTCACATGGTTACACACATTTGGGAGCTGTCCGGGAAACTGCTGCCTCACACGGGTGGCCGCCGAGTGCACCCCAGTAACACTGCACCACCTACTGAAATGCTCCAGTGAAGCAGCTGGAGGTTGCTCAAGGACATTTTAACACTCAAAAGAACAGGCGAACATTATTGGTGCACTTCTGCTCCCATCCACCATGATGGAGATATTGTGTGAAGATGTGACATTGCAGGGTATTATTTCCTGCAGACTGTAGGGTGTCGCTGTGGGGAATAAATTGAAGGGTATTTGGATGAAGGATGTAGGGAGCCATGGTGAGGCAGCACTTGTTTGTGTGTATGCAGGTATATTATCGGAGGTGGGAAAGCAGCTGATGAAATACATTCTTCCACCCGTAATTTCTACATTCATATGCTCGTATGTCAGCACTGTACCTCAGAAGACCCTGTGGTATTTGTAATAGAGAAGTCTTTTATGTACAAATAGTTGACATCTTTAATGCAGCCTTTATAAGAAGCTACAAAACCCAATCGATCTGCTTCCCAAGGAAAAGTAGCAGTGATTTAAGTCATATTTTTCTTTTTAGTACCTGTGCTGTTTTCCACAGAGTGAGGAAAAACACACTCCTGCATTATTTCTAACTTATTATAAAGTGATTACATTACTTTTCCAATTGCTCAACTGGCTCAACTCAGTAAGCTTCAAATAATTTTTGTTTTGTTTTGTTTTGTTGTCAGATGACTTTATAAGTCCTCGAATCCAAGAATCTCTCTTTCTTTATCCAGGTATGCTTGGATCTTTTACTTTTATCTTTTTTCACCAAATCGTTTCATTCACTGTGACAATAAAAGCCTTGTGCCAGAAACTGTCCTTAATTAATGTTATACCCATTCACACAGTTTATTACAGTACTGTGTAAAAGTCTTAATCCACCCCTCATTTCTTTATATATTGCTAGGGAAATTGGAAATTGTTAGGATTTATTAAAATGTGGACACATAAATGGAAATACAGCACATAAGACAAAACAGACTTCGTACAATTCTAACACGCATGAAAGTCAATATGTGCTGTGAGAACCTTTATTCTTCAACACAACCTGAACTTTCTTGGAAAAGCTTTCTTGTTATTTCTTTAAGTAGTCTGTAGGATTATCTCTCCAGGCTTCTTGAACAACATTCCAAAGCTCGTCTTGTCTCTGTTAAGATTATCTCACGCTGCTTCAATAATACTGACTATGTTTTTCTGTCCAGGCAGACTTTTATTGAACTAACAATGTGTTTGGTATCATGTCAATTCAATTTTATTTTAGTAGAGCCAAATCACAAGAAAAGTCGCCACACTACAAGGAAAAGATCCTACAATAATCAGACCATCCCCTACAGTATGAGCATCCCTTGGTGACTGTGGGAAGCAAGAACTCCCTTTTAACAGGAAGAAACCTCCGACAGAACCAGGCTCAGGGAGGGGCAACCATCTGCCTTGACCAACTGGGGGTGAGGGGACAGAGAAGAGAGAAAGGAATTGTCAGGCAAAAAGAAAAAAGAAAAAAATGAAGCCATTGCCAATTAGACATTGTATAGTTGGTGCTGCATGGTGGATCAAAATCTGACAAAACTTTTCCACATTCATGATTCCATCAGTTTTGATAATATCCCCAACACTGACTGAAATGCAAACCCTCCACTATGTACAGTAAATGCAGATGGCTGTGGACACTCAGTGTCGTACCTCTTTCCTGACCTCCTCTATATATTATGATGATGATTTGAACCAAAAATTTCAAATCTGGAGCCATCTCTCCATAGGACCTGATGCCTTTGATTTTCAGTTCATTTCTTATATAATTTGGCCTACATCAGCCTTTTTTCTGTTTCCCTTTTTTAGGAATGGCTTCTTGACAGCCACCCTTACCATTTCTGAAGAGGCTGATGTGAACAGTAGATGATCAGATGCATCTCTTAGATCCTGTGTCAGGTCATTGCTGGAGTTTATCCTGTTATTAAGTACATTGTTTTCAGATATTGTTCTTTAGGCCTGGCACTTCTTCTTTTGACCTCCACTTGTCCAGTTTCTGCAACTTTTTTGAAGGACACACTCCACACAGTGCTGAGATATGCCAAGTTTTTGGTTGATAGCTCTTCGGGAATCACCTTGTGGATAAAAACACTATGATGATAATGATTCATGATTCAGTGAATCCGTGGTTCATAAGTCCGGGTTAAGTGACTCAGCAAACAAAAAATACACATTTAAGCACTTCTGCGGTGAGTTTTTTACACTGGCAAGTTATACTAACTTTGATTAAAGTTAGATGGGAGGCGTGATGAGACAGCTGTTCCTAGTGAATGTGTGTGAATGTAAGAGCAACACTTGGCGACAGTGGGAAGAAAGAATTCCCATTTGGCAGGAAGAGACTTCTGGCAGAATCAGGCTCAGAGAGGGGCAGCCATATGCCTGGACTGGTTGATGGGACTGAGGGGAAAAATGATAGCATAGAGAGACAATGCCAACACAGACCACTGGAAAGAGAAGACAAAATTTATTGACACACAGTAGTGGTATATGCATGGGGGTGGAGTGGGGGTAGGTGATATGGGTGGAGAAGAAATCCTCAGTCCCTCAACTGCCTAAGCTTCAGGATCACCTGATCCAGCCCTAACTATAAGCTTTATGAAAAAGGAAAGTTTGAAGCCTGATCTTAAATGTAGAGAGGGTGTCTGTCTCCTGAATACAAACTGGGAGCTGGTTCCACAGGAGAGGGGCCTGATAGCTGAAGGCTCTGCCTCCCATTCTACTTTTAGGAACCACAAACGAGGAGGATGTGAAGTGGAGTGGTGTGACAGCCAGGGATAGGCTGAGATGGAGGTAAGATGATCAGCGGCAGTGACACCTAAAGGAAGTAGCTGAAAGAATAACCTCCAGCTCACTAAGGTCATTTCACAAATTTGAACATGTGACATGTGAACATCGTCTTGTAACTATGATTCTGCTTTTCAGAGGGTCAACTTGCAACAGAAACTCATTCAGCCACATCTATCTAACACCAGAACAAGTGGTGTAGGGAGGGGGCTGGGCCTGACAATTTCTACAGCTTTCTGAAAGAGTCAATGTCACCATCAGTCTCCTACTTTATGTCATGACTGTCCAGCTATAAGGAGGAATTAAAACTCTCAGCCTGTCTGTGTCTGTGACTTTTAAATAACCAGCTGGAAACCATAAATGCCTTTCTAAAGGAAAGGGAAATATCCCATTTATGTCAGTGAGAGCAGATATCCTTATTGTGATCATACAGTTCAAATCATCTGTTTATGAGTTGCAGCCATCAGAAAAAAATCTGGCTGCAAAGGAGGGGGTCAGGAGCTGAAACTGCTTGTTTCAAACAGAAGATGAGCCAAGGGTTTGAACGAAATACCCAGTATAAGAAAAATGATTATTTTGAACTGATCATCATGCAAAGCTACACTAACAAACAGCAAAATCAAAAATATAGATAAAATACTTACTTCTCACATGGCTGAACACAAAGCATGGGTTTTTCTTATTACAATTTCCTTGTTTGTGATGCTCTTTATTGGTCTTTTTTGCTTTTTCAGTCTGCACTCACCATCTAATGATGCATATTATCTAATCAGACACGCGGCCATAGTTATCAGTTAGAATTTTTACAGCTTTTTTGCTGCCTTCTGCATGACTGAATTACAATAATTTTAGCTTCGTTTCCTATAAGGATTGTGACTGATTCCAGCATTACTTACAATTCCGCTGCGAGCAAGTAGATTAAAAATAAATAATTAAAAAAAACAAGCGAGCAGAAGTCTATTTAGTTCAACCTGGTAGCAGAGGAGAAGCATTATTAATAAAAGCTAAATGGAGGACAGATGGGTGATGCCAAACCTCTACTTAACCAGTATAAGGAAACTTAACATGCAGACCTCATACATTAAAGGGGAACCATTGTGTGGTCTGATAGCTGTGCCTAATAAGAGTGCATTAACCTTGAATACTCCCAAGGTCTCAGATAGCAAAAGAAACCCAGATGGTTTTGGGCTGCATTTGTCTGTAGACAGATGGGTTTTAACGGGGCATCCGCTCAAGCTGCAAATGATCCCTAGTTATGGAGGCACTGTGTTTATGTTTTTTTAGACCACTGGCATTATCACAGAGTTCTTTTATGTGTGAAGGTTATGAAACCAACAATAAAAATAGGCTGCCCATGAAGCATAAAGGCCAACAATTTAAGGTCATTTCTACTGGAACTACTGTACACATTTGAATAGGCTGCCAAATGCCTACTTTGGCCTGAAATGTCCTGTGTTCAGCATGAATTTAAACACATACAGCCATGTGAAAAAGAAAAACATTCACAGGACGTCATGCAGTCCTATCAAAAACTAAATGTTCCCGTAGGTGTTAAAAGGGTAAGTAGAAGCCAGGTGCCGCTAATCAAATGCACTTGACTGATCGCCAGCCAGTGCACCTCTGTAAAAGCAGACGTTTTGGATGTTTCCTGGACTGTAGCATTCAGGGTGTGTGTTACCACAATGCCACAAGCTTCATCCCAGGGTCAGCCTGTGCAATAATCAGTGAAATCACAAAAAATAAATCAGGGGAAAAAAATGAATGGCTCTACAGGCCTCAGTTAGCATGTTGAATGTCAAAGTTCATGAAAATACAGTCAGGAAAGATTGAACAAGTATGTCTTGTTTGTAAGGGTTACCAGAAGAAAGCCTCTTCTCTCTAAAAAGAACATGGCAGCGCAGCCTTGATTTCTGAGACATTGTGCTTTGGACAGACAAGACCACATTTGATGAAAACCAAACACAGCATACTAACTGTCAAGCACAATGGTGAAGGTGTGATGACGTGGGCTTGCTCTTCAGCCACAGGATCTGGGCTTCTTGTAGTCATTGATTCAACCATAAACTCCTCTGCATACCAACTCAGTACTGTACATCCGAGAATCAAATGCGAGACCATCTTTCCCACAGCCAAAACTTGGCTGAAAATTGGGTCAATCAAAAAAGACAGTGATCGCAAGCACCCCATCAGATCTACAACAGAATGACTAAAAAAGAAACAAATCAAGGTGTTGCAATTGCCCAGTCAAAGTCCAGCCCTCAACCCAACTCAAATGCAATGGTGGGACTTCAGATGAGGTCAGGCAGGAATCTCCGTGGAATATGATGTTGTGATCTGTAGTGACAGTAGGGAGGAGGTGGAAGAGAGCCTGGGGAGGTGGAGGTATGCACTGGAGAGAAGAGGAATGAAAGTCAGTAGAAACAAGACAGAGTACATGTGTAAATGAGAGGGAGGCAGGTGGAATGGTTAAGATGCAAGGAGTAGAGGTGGAGAATATGCACAGAGAGAGAAGAGGAATGAAAGTCAGTAGAAGCAAGACAGAGTACATGTGCATAAATGAGAGGGAGGCAGGTGGAATGGTTAAGATGCAAGGAGTAGAGGTGGAGAAGGTGGATGAGTTTAAATACTTGCGGTAAATCATTCAAAGCAACAGAGCACAAGAGAGGTGAAGAAGAGAGCGCAGGCAGGGTGGATTGGGTGGAGATGAGTGTCAGGGGTGCTTTGTGACAGAAAGATATTGAAAGGGAAGGTTTACAAGACAGTAGTGAGACCTGCTATGATGTATGGTTTGGAGACAGTGACACTGACAAAAAGACAGGAGGTGGAGCTGGAGGTGGCAGAGCTGAAGATGTTGAGATGTTCCCTGGGAGTGACCAGGACCCACAGGATTAGAAACGAGTCCATCAAAGGGACAGCTCAGGCTGAGATGGTTTGGACATGTTCAGAGGAGGGATAGTGGACATATTGGACAAAGGATGTTGAAGATGGAGCTGCTAGGCAGGTGGTGAAGAGGAAGACCACAGAGAAGATTCATGGATGCAGTGAAGGAGGACATGCAGAGGGTTGGTGTGAGGGAAGAAGATGTAGGGCATAGGATGAGATGGAGGCAGATGATCCGCTGTGGCGACCCCTAACAGGAGCAGCCGAAAGCAGAAGAAGAAGAAGAAAAAGAAGAAGTACATATATAAATGCACTCAGACCTCAATGAAACAAAACAACACTGCAAAGAAGAGTTGACCGGAATCCTTTACAATAATGTGAGAGAATGCAGAAAACCATTACTCTGGTGTTCCTATTTTTCTCACATTTTTCACATTACTTGCTATTTTGGTCTGTTTGCCATTCTGGGCCTGTGTTACAAAGCAAGTCGAATGTACCAAGGACTTCTTTTCGTGCAAAGTGTTTACACAGAGGAGCAGTTCTCATCTGTGGGCATCATATAGTGCCATTATGCCAGATGCTGTCTGTGTCTTACAGTTAGACACAATGTCTAATTTGGCAGAG
Source organism: Etroplus canarensis (assembly GCA_015106775.1). Classification (NCBI taxonomy): domain Eukaryota; kingdom Metazoa; phylum Chordata; class Actinopteri; order Cichliformes; family Cichlidae; genus Etroplus; species Etroplus canarensis. The sequence continues at coordinate 9,901 of VUQH01034339.1, forward strand.
GTCCTTGATGTGCCAGTGGCTGCCACACTGCCAGCCAAGATATAACAGCCCCATTTTAGAGACCTACAAAGTCCATGAGCAGGATGTTTCAAAGACAAAAAGCACAAAGTATATTGTAAAAGACAAAGAGGTTAAACATATACTCCAGTCTAAAAGCTACACAGATGTAACAGCCAAAGTTAGGTAGGAAAGCTGAAATAAAACAGATTCTGTGCAGATGCAATTCATTTTATGTATTCATTTTATATAAATTCTTGTGGTGTGTAGGAGAATATATCTTATTCTTTAGGCTGTGATTCTAACAATGTTATGTTAATAATTTGAGTGTCCCCCGTAGTGTAGTGGTTTACACATTCACCTTGCAAGTGAAATGTCCCTGGTTCAATTCCATGTGGACACAAGCCCCTCTCACTATGCAGGGTTGTGTCAGGAAGGGCATCCAGTGTAAAACCTCTGCCAAATTCCCAATGCGGATTAACTCGCTGTGGCTATTCCTTGGGGAGAATACAAGCTACAGCTTAAGGTACATTTTTTGAGAGAAAGCAAAAATACATAAAAAACTCAAACTAATAAGAATGCTTACTGACAACCCTGGTATAAGGTCAAAAAGTAGAAGGCTTGCTGTCTGCTTTTAGATTATGCCATCAGAAAAAGACCTACAGAACAAATAAAAAAAACTGCTTTGAAGTATCAGGGGAAAAAATGAAGCAGGGAATAAAGTTCCCTCCACTGAGAATCTGTTATGTCTTATTGATGCTTGTCTGAGAAAACCCAAAGGGTTTTATAAGTTGAGTAAAGGTTGAGAAAAGGTTTAGAAAAAGGTTCTCTAAAAACTAGAGACCCTCATTTTATCCATGCAGGGATCTTCTAGAAATAGCACAATTTTCCAAGAGATTTGGGTAAAGGTGGTGGCTTTATAGGTGCTGATTTTTTTTATCTTGTACATAAGTGCTGTAGAGCAGGTTAAATGGGCAGCCATGGTTACTATGGTGACGTAACCTTCATAACACCGAGAACCAAGGGTTAAACCTGAAGTTACCTCGCTAAGCCCCAAATCCTGTTTCGTAGTACAGGCCTCAGGATGATCCCTCTTTCTTCTTTTTTCCCTGTTAAAGGATTTTGTGGGTGGTAGCTGTACACATACAGGAAAGCATTTAGCTCAAATCATTGTTGTGACTGCAAACTCTTTTTTTTTCTGAATTCCTCATTCACGCCAAAGGCATTTCCTTTATCAGACATTCAACACTGCCTTTGTGTCACGTTAAGATGCCAGATATTTTTCATTCTGCTGCCACTTCAAAAATATTCTAAACTTCTTTGAGCATTTGAAAGTGAACACGGCTGTTAATGCAACAAAAATAAACTATTCTTTCAGTTGTTGCTGTCTTCTTGTTCCCATCAAGGTCTGGTGTGCAGTTAGCCTTGTTTATCCTTCCTTCTCTCATTTGTGTTTCAATTGCTTTCTTCCTGAGCTGACTCACTGAAATACAAGCTGGAGGATAGGATTTTCTCCTCACTCAGCCTAAAGAAAGACATTTTGTCTTAAATTCTTGTGAAAATTCATCTTTTGATTCTTAGAAGAAGTGCCTTTAAATGGCTACTCCTACGAACGCAAGAGATGACGTTTTTTTCTCTGACTTTGCAATTATTAACCCTTCTGTGTGGTTTGCCTAATGAGGCTTTTACAAACACCTTCCTAGATCACGGGAATTTCCCAAACCACCTACCCTCACACATGCAGAAGACAGAAAAGAAACAAAAGCTCACAAGTTTGCCTCTGTAAAACACTTCTGGAAGATGCTCAAATGTGACAAAAACCCTTGACGATCAAGTGTTGATAGTTTGGATTTGCACATCCTATCCAGTCCATGCACTGCTGAGATGCCAAATTTAGCCTCTTTATTGATCAAAGTATCTTTATTTTCTGCAGTGTTCCCCTTGAGGATGCCATGCTGGCAATAACAGGTGAGAACCTTACTCTGCAAAGAAGCGTTTCAGCTTCTCCTGCAAGACGTCTGAGATGTTATGGACTTGGGGCAAAGTAAAGGTAGGCACTGTTTGCAAGAAGCTTAGACTGCACTGAGCTCTCTGCTCTGAAGCAATGGGAATTACTTTGTTCCCTGCAGGGGCTGAAGGGTCGGGAGGAGGAGAGACAGATTAAAAGAGATTGGCTGAGAGAACGGGAGAGATAGAGATCGCTGTAAGGGATTTGGCAAGCGTTAGCACCGCTCAACTTGTGCTGAAGAACTGAAGCAGACTTTTCCTCCCACACTTAACCTTTCACACAGAGAGAAATAATTACAAATCCTAATGAAGAGCCCATTGCAAATTTATGAACAGCAAATTTGGTCCCAATTACCTCCCACCGATAAGATGCCACTGCTGAGGTTAGTAATGAGGGGCTATAAATATCCCATGTCATCTGGTGTGGAATGAAAGGTGATCATCCCATCATAATGAATTGTATCTGCTGACTAACTTGACTGAGTTACTGGCTGATGTAAACAGATATACATAGTTTTAATTAATTAGCTGAGACAACTGAGACAATAACTGTTCAAGCTGTCTTCATAATGGGTTTGGCTCATAATGAGTTAGGTACTGATGTCACATTGGAGTCCTTTTTATACACTGTGTCTCTGACTGAAGTAACTAACACAATACATTCTGACATATAATATGTAGACAAAAACATTGGGCAACACCTCCTAATCACTGGATTCAAATGTTCAAGCAGCTAGCAATGCAGTCTGCCTTTACAAAAATTTGTGAAAGAATGGGTCTTTGCAAAGAGCTGAATTCGAGAGTGGTATTGTAATAGGATGCCATAGTGGCAACAAGTCAGCTGGTGAAATTTCCCCCCTCCTAGATATCCCATGATTAACTGTAAATGGTATTACTTCAAAGTGGAAGTTTTTAGGAACCACAGCAACTCAGCTACCAAGTGGTAGACTATGTAAACATACAGAACGGGGTTGCCAAGTGCTGAGGCACATAGTGCTTAAAAGTCACAGATTCTCTGCTGACTCAGTAACTGCCTCCAAACCTCCTCTGGCATTAAAATCAGCACAAAAGTTGTGCACAGAGCATGATTTTCCATGGCCAATCAACTACATGCGAGCTTTACATCACCAAGCAAAATGCCAATGCCATACCACTGGACTTAGAAGCAGTGGAAACGTGTTCTGTGGAGTGCCAAATCGTGCTTCTCTATCTGGCAGTCTGATGGATGGTTTTTACCCCGGATGCCCTTCCTGACACAACCCTTCCCATTTACCCAGGCTCGGGACTGGCACTAGAAGTACACTGCCTTGTGGCTGGGTTTTTAACGTGATATCTTCTTCTTCTTTCGGCTGCTCCCGTTAGGGGTCGCCACAGCGGATCATCTGCCTCCATCTCACCCTATCCCCTGCATCCTCTTCCCTCACA
>VUQH01034340.1:0-13686 GCA_015106775.1 Etroplus canarensis
AGGATGGACAGGATTAGAAATGAGTACATCAGAGGGACAGCTCATGTTGAGAAGTTTGGAGAGAAAGTCAGAGAGGCAAGGCAGAGATGGTTTGGACATGTGCAGAGGAGGGATAGTGGATATATTGGACAAAGGATGTTGAAGATGGAGCTGCCAGGCAGGAGGAGAAGAGGAAGACCACAGAGAAGATTCATGGATGTAGTGAAGGAGGACATGCAGAGGGTTGGTGTGAGGGAAGAGGATGCAAGGGATAGGACGAGATGGAGGCAGATGATCCGCTGTGGCAACCCCTAATGGGAACAGCCAAAAGAAGAAGAAGAAGAAAAAGGGCAAAATGAATGAGAACCTCTCCTGGTCCCTCAAAACCAGTTCCATAGCCAAGAAAGCCCAGCAGTGGCTCTGTGAAGACTGAGGAAAGCTTATCTCCCACCACCCATCCCCACCATATTCTACAGAGGGACTATCAAGAGCAACCTGAGCAGCTGTATCACTATCTGGTATGCTAACTGCACCATATCTGATCACAGGACCCCACAGTGGAAAGTGAGAACAGCTGGAAAGATCGGAGTCTCTCTTCCCCCATCACAGACATTTACTACACAGCACTGTGGCTGAACCCACACACCCCTCACATAAAGTCTTCATCTTCCTGTCATCTGGCAAGAGGTACCGAAGCACTCAGGCCCTCACTGCCAGACTGCAGCAGTTTCTTTCTACTAGTTACAAAACAGCTCAATACTCAGGAACTAAACTGGAAACACACAAATAAACACAGTCCTACTATATACACACTTTACAAGTAAATATTTTAAATATTTATGTATTTTTCTAATATTTAATGATAGTAATATTTCTGTACTTTTACATCTCTATCTTCCTAATAGTCTTTGCACTTTATTCATATCTGGACTGTAAAATGTTCACCACTGCTTTGTCATTGTCTTCACTGTTTTTAAATGTCCTCTATTACACTGTTTTTTCTATGTTTCTATATTTTCTCTGTGACCTTCAGTTGTACGTGTGGCACCATGGTCCTGGAGGATGTTATTTAACTTCTTGCATTACCTATATATGCTTGAAATGACCAATTAAAAATACACTTGACTCGACCTTTTTAAAACAGGAAACAAATATGTCATGTGTATTGCATTGGCAAGTTCAGAGAGTTGAGACCCTCTTTTGGTGCTCAAGCAAATAACGGTAGTAATAACAATGCGTGTTATCATTTTCTGACATGATCACATAATACAGTGTACATTGGCAAATGAGTTTTGAGCGCTCTCCAGCTGCATGGACTTCATGGCAGGATTCGTTCTTTTAAACATGGTTTGACCAGGATGGCTGGAACTACACTGAATTGACAGACTACATATCTATTCTTGACTCAGCAGTATCCTACCTGATACCTTTGCAGGTATGCACTGAATTTGGTGATGCAGCTTTTTTTCTAGCACCACCATGAGGTACATATTTGAAATTTAGCAGCAGTGTATCATGCACAGAGTGAGGGTTTGTATGAGCTCAAAAACTAAATTGTAAAGCCAACTTTCTTACCAGTTTCCTTCTTGCACAGGTGCATGGAAAGGCAACCTGATTTGCCAGTGTCTGTACTGAATCATGCTACTTTAAAGGCTTGGTGATTTGGTGGGCTGTCCCCATGTGGTTAGGAGACGGACACAATGTTGTGCACATTTCTCCTTGTATTTGCTTTGCCTCAAATTAATATTTAATTTAACTCACTTGCCTCAGATTTCATAAAGGGTCCACCCTAAAACAGGCATATTATATTGAAATCTGTGATTGGTCATTCTAAATTATTCTTAGACACTAGACATAGTTCCCACAGACACATTTTTTTTGTCACATAACCTCCTTAGCAACGCCATCTTTGTTGGCAAGCTGTACTTGTTTACACACACTGCTGTTTATCTCCCCCACGAATTATAAACTGTAAGTATGGAATTAAGTACGGAGGACAGAAAGAGATGATGAGAAAATCAGCGTAATAGGTGTGGATCCATACTCATCAGCAAAGGAAAAGCCGAACCATGAAGTTTCAGCATTGCCACCAATTCAGTACTATGACGTGTACCATTATCTTGTGTTGGCATACAGCTTTTATACCAGTTAGCAATTCCTGGCCTACAAGTCACCGGAGGCGTACAATCAGTTTGTAAATGGTTGGATTGACGATGTTTCCTCAAGTGTCCTGAATGCACAGCTGCCTATAGCAATGGCAGCCACTTGTATGTTGTGACGTCGTATGGGAACTATGTATATAAAGGTTGCTTTTGAAAAAAGCACAGAATACTTTTGCAAGCAGCATATTCCATATTATTATAGCTATTATCCAGGTAGGGACACAAGCCCCTCTCACCATGGAGGATTGAGTCAGGAAGGGCATCTGGTGTAGAACCTCTGCCAAATTATGCAGATTAATCTGCTGTTGCAACCACTTGGTGGAGAATACAAGGGAGCAGCCAAAAGGTGCATTCATTTAACAAAAGGTAGTCTCCTGTAAGTCCAGCCCGTGCTCCTCATCCTGGGAGACGAAAACAGGACCAAGATTGCTAGGTTTGGGTGAAGAATGGTGTGGGGTTTTGCAAGCAAGGCATCATGAAGGCTGATGGTAAATTTTGTATTTGAAATCGAACTTGCCTTCTTTGAGCGCACACACATACACACATTGGCTGACCCTCATTTATAAGGCTCTCTTTGGCCTGATTCCTCCTTAATTGTGTGCTTTATTGCAGAAAACAAGTAGTCGCTATGCCTTGCGTTCTTGTCCTATCTGGTCCTCGGGTAAGGACTGAATTAGGAAAAAGAGCTTTCAGCTTTGCTGCCCCTCGGTATGGAATACTCTACAGACTGAACTGAAACTTCCTGAAGTTATTCCACTTGGAGCCTTCCGTTCTATCCTGAGGAATAGACAGTGTAAGACCACTCAACAGTACTCATGCTTTTAAATCTTATATTGTTGTTTAATTGTTGTTATAGCTTCTGCACTTCTTATTGAAAACACAATGTTATTAATCTATACTGTCACGTCCTGTAACTGTTTTTATGACATGCTGCTGACCTCTTGGCCAGGTCACCCTTGTGACCCTGATCTCAATGGGTTCTTTACCTGGTTAAATATTCATTCATCTTCTTCCACTTGTCCAATTCAGGGTCACGGGGAGTGCTGGAGCCTATCCCAGATATCATAGGGCGAAAGGCAGGGTACACTCTGGACAAGTTGCCAGTCAGTCGCAGAGCCAAAGAACCATTCACGCACACATTCACACCTACAGTCAATTTAGAATTGCCAATTAACCTAACCTCCTTTGCATGTCTTTGGAATGTGGGAGGAAGACGGAGCACCCGGAGAGAGCCCACGCAAACACAGGGAGAACATGCAAACTCCACACAGAAGAGTCAAAAGCAGCGGGCAGTTGGATTTGAACCCGGACTGTCTTGCTGTGAGGCAACAGTGCTAACCACTGCGCCATAATAATAAATAATAAAAGGTTAATAATAATAAAATAGGAAAATATCGAATTACTCGCCCCTGGTACATTCAGAGACAGGGCTGCACGCAAGCCTGAAAACATTTTCTACACCGATTTCCTGTAGGCCCCCTTCTTGCCTCTCTGTTGACCACCCCATTAGGGGGAAGAAAAAAAAAGTGGAAACGCCCCTGACCTAGTAAATAGCCATTAAACGTTTTCTCCCTCGTCGCCTGTAGCCTCCCTCAGTTCACGGTGTTTGGGGTTTGTTGGTGCACCTGTAACCCAAATAAGATAAATAAATAAAGTTAAAAAAGGAAGCAGAGCTGAGAGAGTGGGAGACTCCCTTTCTCCACTTCTGGGCGGCGCTCGGTCCCGTTGCTCTTCACTTCCACTCCTCTGCTCCTCGCCGGCGCTCAGTATCCGTCCGGTTGCGCACGTGGACGCATCTACGCCTCCCGCGGCTGTACGCGCGCGCTCAGCCCAGCGTTTTGAACCACTTTTCACGGTCTCAAGCCCGATGCGGTCAGCTGTTCCACGTGGGGAACTCTCGGTAAACTTGAATGAGCTCCGAATAGCCTCGGCTGCCGCTCGTATCTGCCCCCCCCGCCCTCTGTCCTTCTCCGAGACGAGCCTCCCTGCAGAAGTATGGTAGATAAAGGCCCCTTGTTGACTTCTGCCATCATTTTCTACCTGTCCATCGGGGCAGCGATTTTTCATGTCCTGGAGGAGCCCAACTGGAAGCGGGCTGTGGAGCAGTACAAGACCAAGAAGCAGGAGCTACTGAAGGACTACCCCTGCCTGTCCAAAGAGGACTTGGACAGAATATTAGAGGTATGGACACTTTCTTTGCTTAGAAATGTCCTCTATGAATTCCTGAAGTGTTGCACAGCTGCATGAAGATGATCTCATCCAGTTTAGCCTTGCTTTAAAGAGGGGGGTCACACACATGAAGGTTAATGAGCCTCAGCTGGTATGTAAAGCTCTGACCAAACAGACCTCCTGACCTGATTAATGAGCTGCGGTCGGACTCTGGCTCTTTTTATTCCAGCATATAAATTCACATCTGATTTCATGCCGGTTTTTTTTATGTCTCTCTCAAATATAAATAAGACTTTTTCCTGCATCAAGTCATGATGGAAAGCACAAAACTTTTAACTTCTGCAGCCTCCCTGCCTCCCAGCCTAAACTTTGCAGCACCAGAAGCCTTGAGATGGTTGTCATTAAACCTTCTTATTATCTTCGGTGGCGTCCTGCTGTCCTCGGTTAATGATGATAATTATTTTATTAACTGTAAACTTGACAGTGTATCTAAAGCAGTGATAATGAAGCAGGGTGTGGAGGTCTGTCTGTGACCTCGGCTATTAAAATCTGCCTGTACCAATTTCTTGTAAAGGTGTTGGTTTCTTCACCAAAAAAAAAACCACTGCCACTGACCCCTGTGATTTCCCTTTCAGCACTGAATGAATACTGTAGGTCAACACTCCTGTAATTTTTTTTTTGTCTCCGATTTTTGTTTACTGTCTTGGATCTGTGGGAGTTTTATGACTTTCTGTTTCCGTCTTTCAGTGTTTAATCTCAGCATGGTAGAGGCAAATCTTTGACCAAGCAAGAAGCAGGAGTCTTGACTGCCTACACATAGCTGTAACTGTTTGGTCCAAATGTGGTCCATATTTGCATTTGGACCATACTTGGTCTACAGAAAGATTAGGCACAAATGTGCCTGCTATCTTCTGTACTTGCTGTTCCGTATCTATCTAGTGCTGCTTGATGGTGGCAAAAATCCTATTAGCTGTTATCTGGGTTAATAATTGTAATCTTTATTGTTTAATGCAGTTATTTATTAACTTAACAAATATGCATTTATTGAATGTTTAAAAACTTTTTATAGTGGTGTTTCTTGAACTTTAAATATAATTCAAATGTAAACTAATAAGTGATTGCGGTGAGGGACACAGGTTCCTCTGGTGGCTGAGATTACCCAGACAGGGAGAGCAAGAGGTTCAGGTAGCATCGGGATGAGCGATGGCTAACCAAAGCCAATGCCCATGTGGCATGCCACCAAAACACAGGTGAGAAACCCTCAGGGATTTAGAAACTATGTTCACACTGCAGGCAAACGGGGCCCAAAACCGATTTATTTATTTTTTGCCCGTATGTGACCCATATCAGTGTGTGTATATGTGTATGTATATATATATATATACATATATATATGATAGTCTAAACAGCACGATTCAATTTCTTTCCAAATCAGATTCGGGCTACTGTCATATGTGGTCCTAGCCGATTAATTTTCAAAGCAACCTCAGGCTGAACAGTCATGTTGCATTTCATCCGACTTTTACGTCATCGAAGCGAGACAGACATCATAATTCTGCGCTGGAAGAGGCGAGACGTGGCAAGATCAAATGCCAACTAGAAAAGCACTCGTAGAGCGCTGACCTCCACCAAGCATGATCCAAGGCATGATCATCATAGTGCCTTTGATGATCAAGAATGCACAGAGATATCTGATATCACTATTACTTCAATAGTTATTGATTTCAGGATTTTTTTGTTTGGCATGATCCCATCACCCGATTCTTCCCAAAATTTAATCACCTTTTCCTTTTATGAACCCGAATCCATAAAAACAAATTTCAGCCAAATCCGTTCATAATTAATTGAGTTATTTTGCACACAGACAAACCAGCAAAACGAAAACATAATCTCCTTGGTGAAGGTAACAGTGCACAAAACAAACATGACAGACAGCGTTGAAGGAGCGTGTCGCTGGAAAGAAAGTGAAGTTTTACTCACACGCTGATATGTGTAACATACAGAATTTTTTTTCTTCCGTAAAGGCAGCTTGCGGCATATGACGTCACGGGTCACTTCAGGGCCGGAGACTGTTCACCCTGGAGTCTGATGGCGATAGCATTCACACTATCATTTAAATACTAACGCAAAATAATTGTATCTCAGCAAAAATCGGAGTTGAGTATAAAGACTTGCAGTGTGAACATAGCCAAAGACAGCTGCATGTGTTATTGATCCTTCCGCAGGATCACCTGCAGAAATATACCACTTTTACTTCATCTGTCTAGATCTTGATGACCAAAGGCTGTCTTTTCTTGGTTTAAGTCAAGATAAACTGTGGGTGAGTTTGGGTTTTTATGGGACAAGTGAAAGCACATCATTTTAAGGGACAAGAGTGTGCCACACTTGCTTTAGAACATAAGATAAAACAAGAAAATGTAAGAAAATTAGAGCAAAAAGTATGTTTTATCCCTGTTGTTTTGTTTCATAATCTGTAACAGACACATTTGAGTCTTATCTGTGTTACTCATGGCACTTTCAACTCAGTTACAGCACTGGAAAGTGTTGTGTGGGCCAAATGTGGCCAAAGTGCCACACCACACCAGGCATTCAGGCCATATGAGATCTCTGTTGGACTCATCTAGAAACAGTAGTGTCAGTAAGATCAAATGTGAGCCAAAACACAAAAAACCTGCCACATTTGGGCCAAACATTCATTTCTATTTGGGACAAAAAGAGGGGACACTTACCATCTGTCAAAGATGAGATTTTAGGCATGCTATCTTTATTTGGCACATGCAGCCTGAAACATGTTTCAACCTGTCCCTCTTTTTTTTTTTCTTCTCTTTTTGGGGCCTAGTATTGGGGATTTATTTCCCTCCCATCCCCCCTTCTGTTTCCTCTTTCTGCTTCTTTGTGTTTGAGGAGCGGAGAGGGGCTGAAAGGGTCTCTAAAAGCCCAAACCCCTGCAGTGGTCAAATCTGCATGTGAATGTAGTTGGGAATATGGCAGAGAGATTTTGGAAACTTCCCTTTTGGCAGCAACTGCTGCTGTGATTCAGCTGAGAATAAGTGGTTTGCTGAGAGTCTTCGAGGCCACTTGGCTGAAGCAGAAACTGCTCCTGTTTTTTCTCTGAAAAGCAAAGGCTACATGATGCCACTTGTGGGAGGTTTACAGAGATCATATTGACATGTCCCCTTCAGCTGCACAGGCAGTTGTGTCCTGTTCTGGTAGTGCTTTATCTCTGTTGCAGTTTGCTGAGACACCTGCTGCAAAGGCAGCTTACTGAAAGGGACAAATACTTTTTTCTTTTTTTTCAGCAATGGAGATTCTGTTAGATTTCCACTGTGGAAACTTTGCTCAGCTCGTTAACAATTAAATCAAACGCAAGCAGGCTTAACGAGAGATGGCAACACTCTTGTAAAAGTTTGGTTTTATTAACAAGAAGTTTACTATTAACTGCAGGCGCCTTGAAGTGGTCACAGTTTGCAGATTGGATTTTATGGCCCATCAACATTGGCTCTTGAGAGGCTGTTATCAAAGTTCAGCAGGGGGGAGGCAGGTGGGTAAAAGTTATCGCGCCTGCAAATAAGATTTCAGCACGCTAAGAGCAGTGGTTGTTGTAAGAAGTGGAAGCAGGGTGCTCTGTGTTTCAGCCCAGAATAAAGAAGAGAAGGTGTTATGAAGTCTGTGCTTTTAGCTATGAAAGTCGTGTGAGACCTGCTTCTGCAGGAGCCATTGACTCTCCTTCATTTTGCTTGGGTTTGGTTTTGGATCCTCAAACCAAAATGGCTAAATTTAGCTGTAGTGTTGTTCTCTATTTGTCAGGGACCATTTACAAAATCCCTGATCTTGTAAGAGAAAAGAGGTTTTGTACTCGATTTAGCTACTAGCCAGTTTACATCTGCAGTCCTTGTGCAGGTAGACAGTATTAAAGTAATTGCTTAAATGCATTCCAAATGGTAAATATATGGGTTTTGTTTACTTTTATTGGGCACAATTAAATAATCCAGTTATTACTACTTTTTGTAATAATGTTCTGACAAAAAACTTTATAAATCCATTAGGTCCTCAAAACGCCAAAAACTAATCAGCATCACAAGTACTAGAAAAACTGGCATAAACCATGAAGAACATTAAAACCACAATATATTTCTGACTTCAGCAGTTGCAAATGTCCATAGACTGGTAATAAAGATGGATGTAGCTGCTGGGTATGAAAAGTGAAACCAATGCTGAACCTGCAATTTTACACTGGACACTAAGAGGTAATATCTGTGGTTATAAACTGGAGTCTGAACAGAAGTCTGAGAAAATGAGCCCACTGCTCTCTGGATTTGTGGCCCTTTCCTGATTAGTTTATGACCAGCTTCAAGTATTATCAATATGACATGATGTTCATTTTGTAAATTATCATGCTGTTAGAGTCAAAACAACAAAGCTGGGGATTATTTATTGGAGAGCTAACTTCAGATCGACAAACGGGTACCAAACTAACGTCTCTTGATTTCTCAGTCATGCTCAGATTGAGGTTTCACAAACAAGTGACTGATATCATGGTGGCTATGTCCATCTTTTATGTACAGTCTGTAGCATTTACCCCTGATGTCCCCCTTAAGGCGCTAAAAATGTACCTTTCGGCTGCTCGCTTGTATTCTCCACCAAGGGGTCGCCACAGCAGATTAATCCGCATTGGTAATTTGGCAGTGGTTTTATGCTGGATGCCCTTCCTGACACAACCCTCCATGTTCAGAGGGGCTTCACCCTTAAGGCGCTAATTGTATAAAATTGTCAATCTAACCTTTATCAATTCTCACTCTAGTAGAAGCAGATAACTAATGTTCTCAGGCAATCTTTCACAAGAGGAATCGGTTACCAAAACTGGTACGCATTTCAAATGACGCATTAGCCTTTTGAAAATGGATAAAGCCTTCCAGACTTAAAAGATCTTGGTGTCAAATGATGTTTGACCATGTAGAGGTCCAAAATTACTCAGAAGCTTCTTTTTACCATTCATAAACTTTCCTACCTCTCACCTGTAGCTCAAAGAAGCTGCTCCCATTGATATTCATACATTTGTTAAGTGTTTTGTTTAAATTGTAACTTTTCTCCTTAACATAAGACAAAAAAACAAACAAGCTGTAAATCGGACTTCCCAACAGTCAAACACCTCTGAAGATGATCCAGTGGTTGAAATTTGGTAGGAAAATAGCTGGAAATGACATCCATCTTGGAAAAGGGTGGCTTATTTAAAAATTCAAGTAGCTATTGGGATTTTTTTTAAATGAATGCCTCCAGAAGAAGACAACACATATTGTGGTACTTGTATTCAAAGATTTTTCGGTGTCTGCTACATTACCAAGTTACCAGTCAGTTGACGATGGGGTTCACGTTCTGAGTATATTAACAGCTGCAGACACCGTGAACTGGTTTTCACTTACGTTAAACTTGAAGCCCACCTGAAAGACGCATATATCATTGGTGCTTTGCGCTCATAAAAAAAAAAAATTGGCAGGCACACAGATGTCTGCACAAAGCTTTGCACTCATAGTCCAATGAAATTAACATCACTCAGAGAATTCTTGGCTCATGGACACCGTGACGATTTGAGCATTTTCCAGTTCCAGCTGAAAAAGTTATCTTCAGTGTGTAAATTCCTTTTACTGACTTCCTTATATTGAAATAAAATTGTTCTAATTCAGATTTATGTATTAAACATGTAATCTTAGATTATTTGTCTTCAAAACTGTTTTCTTTATTTTTGTGACGCAAAATAAAAACTTTGCATTTACCATGTTTTTTTATGCTGTGGCTTCTACATTTACTGCAGAGTGTTATGTCGGTGCAAAGTGAAAATATAGCCAGGTTTTCTGCTAGGGAGAAGTGTTGCCAAGGATATTTAAAAATAAAATGTAGCTCTTAAGGTGAAGCATTTCTTAGAAAGATTGAAAACTGTAATGCAAACTTTAAAATTGCCTTTCCTCAGTGGTGCTGCTCCTCCTGATTTTTGCACAGCAGCTGCGTTGGGTTGTTCCATTTCACTTTTTGCTCTATTACTTCATGTCACACTCAACCTTAAAGGTCCCGTTTGAGTGTCCAAACAAGAAGTTTGTGATCACAGTTTGGCGCAGAGCCGTCACATGTTTGAAGTGATCCGTGGCCCTTGGCCAGAAATGGGGAGGAGAAAAGCAGAAAAGAAAGAAGCAGTTCACTGTTTTTAGGGGACAGCTTACTTTGTCATGTGCACGGGATGCTGTCAAGAGGTCGCTGACTTGAAATAACTGAGTCTTTCTTCCTCATTTTGGAAAGTTTGATAAAAGAATCACAGGGTGTTACCCATAGGGTTCTGCACGACTTAGAAGGCTCTTTCCTCACCAACTGTTCAGGCCTTTAATTTCTACATGTGAGGAAATACACATTGCAGGATAAATCCGTTCCCTGCAGGTTAAACTGAGCAGAGTCCTAATTAAAACCTTCATTATACTCCCTCATGGACATGCACGCGGATAGCTGCAGACACCACAAAGGAGTAGTTAAGTATTTTATACACCTTGTAGTTTAGGCAAGTCAAACAACAACTTGGAGGGCAGGTGGATATAGAGGCACAGATTCTATTCGGACCCTCGCATACATGCAGATGTAGAAAGAGCCACTTTAAACAGATTGAAAATACTTACTAACTTTAAGACTATAAATAAGACATCCAAACTCTCCATTCAAAACAAAATCTGAATATGTGATTGTCTAGTGTTCTAACAAATACAGTATTCATTCTCTATAATGAAGCATGGCCTCATGGAAACTTGTAAAAATATGATCCGCTTGTTTGTGTACGTGGACAGCAGCGCCAGCAGGAATTGTATAGTACACACGGCATAGACGTGAACAGAGAGATTGATTCATGCTTTTGGTTTCCCTACAAATTTCCACTAGCTCATGCTTTTGTTTTCCCTACAAATTTCCACTAGCTTTCCTGACACATCACCATATAACTCAGATTAGTCTAACAGCCAACACGACTAAGCAGGATTCCCCCATTCAGATGCCATATCACAACTGGCCACAAAGACGGTTTCAAGTACATGCTGCAGCATTCATTCTGCATGTTGAACTGTGAAACTCTACAGAAACGCCTCAGCATCCGGTCCATTATTAGATGTCTAGGTGTGGGAAGAAGTCAGTAATGTTTTAAGCTCCACATCATGATGCTAACAGCATGAACTTCTGCTGACTCAGCAGAATCGCCACTGCATTGGATTGTCTTTCTGTTTTCAGATGTCAGAAGTTTTAACTTGCTCATTTCTAACCTGTTTTCACACCAACTCACAAGAGGAGCTAAATCCAGCACTGTGAAAATGTAAGAGAAATATTGACCATGAAATGGTTTAACACAGATTATTGTCAAAACCTGTAGAATTAAAGGGGAAATTGTAAGGTTGCTGAAAAAGGAGAGGAATAATTTTTAGAGCGTTACATTAATTTGTATAGGATATATAATTTCATAGCATGGAAAAACGATTTAATGTTTTAAGTTACTCTTCATCTGAAGGATGATTGGGGGGAAACGAAATGGCACATGTTTTTTATTGCAGTTTTCACATTGACTCAATGTCCCACCCATGTTCAAAAACATGAAATTCTGCTCTTTTAATCCAGTGAATTTCCTTTTCCAGAATCCAATACGACTTCAAAACCATTTTATATTTGTTTAATTGTATTGTTAAATATATCTACTAACCTCATCATAATGTTATGCAAATATTTTCCCACAAATCATCTCTTAAACCACCAAACGGCAATAAAAACAATTTTTAAACAGAGATCCACTTTTTAACTAAAATCTAAAACAATGGTATTTCCTTCCAAAATCTACATGAGCCTCACTGCTGAATTTGTACATGGCAGTGGCCAAAATGCTAAAACCAAGGCATTAAAACTGCATGTTACAAAATAAAGGATTTTAGGATGACTAAATGCAACTCGTTACATTTAGTCATCGAGTATCAGAATGTGAGAGGAACAGGGAATTAAGTGACTCTGAACATGATCTATTGGGATTTTCCTCACAACTATCTTTAGGGTTGACAGAGCTCCAGAAGCAGATGGGCTACAGCAGCAGAAGACCACTGCAGATGCCAATTCTGTCAGCAAAGAACAGGAAACTGAGGCTGCGATTCACCAAAATTGCATGATAAAGACTGAAAAAAATGTTGCCTGATCTGAGTCACAATTTCTTCTGTGACATTCAGATGGTGAGGTCAGAATTTGGTGTAAACAACATGAAAGCCTTGTATCAATGCTCAGATTGCTGGTGGTTGTGTAATGTGTTGGAGATATTTTCTTCAGACTTTGGGCCCCTTAGTGCCAACTCCATAACCTATCTGTGTCTTGTTGCTGACTGTGTCTTTCCCTTTATGACCACAGTACCCATCCTCTTGTGACTGCTTCCAGCAGGATAGTACACCATGTCACAAAGTTCAAGTCATCTCAAACTGGTTGCTTGAATATAACAATGACTTCACTGTACTCAAATGTCCTCCAAGATCACCAGATCTAAATCCAATAGAGCACCTTTGGGATGTGATGGAACGGGAGGGGCACATCATGGATGTGCAGCTAACAAATCTGCAGCAAGTATGTGGCGCTATCGTGTCAGTATGACCAAAATCTCTGAGGTGTGTTTCATGCACCTTGTTGCTTCTATCACAAATAATTAAAGCAGTTCTGAAGGCAAAAGGGGGTCCAATCTAGTAAAAGTGAATATTTAGTGTGCAGTTGTTGCTAAACCGGACTCATGAGGATTACTTATGCATATGCAAACTTCATTATTTGAAACTTTGGACATGCTTGATAGGATATGTATGGTAGAAAATAAAGAAGCAGAATACGCCTACTTTAAGTGTCATATTTACTCTTAAGTGACACTTTCAAACAGGGACTTATGTCAATGAAAAAAAAATCTCATTAAATTTTGTTAACTGTGTTGCGCAGCAGTATGAAGCAGTGTTTAATTTGTGGCGTTTATCAAGATTACTGCACATATTGTACAGTACCCGTACATGCTGATTCAGCTTTCAGGCCAGTGCAGCCTCTGAGCTCTTTTCAGATCCACACTGCTTGCTTTGAAGCTTCAACAAGTCAGGTTTAATTTACTTCAATACTAATAAACTCAAAAACAAATTGGATAATGAGGAACACGCTGTGATGTCAAGAAAGCAAGTCTGTGTTTCAGACCTAATATAGAGCAACCACTCACAAATGTGGTAGTTTAACCACTTAAAATGTAAGAATCCTTTCACTTTTAAAGCTGGCTTATAGTTTTCCTGCTCTCACTTTTATATATTATTAAATCCAGAAAATTAGACATCTGTAGTTTTCTGGGGGGGGGGGGGTTAGA
>VUQH01034340.1:13706-32947 GCA_015106775.1 Etroplus canarensis
TGAAATTTTTTGTTTTTTGGGGGGGGGGGGTTAGAATCTAATAAGCTGTACTTTTATTTATCCAAAAAAGTTGGTGCTTGGTGTTGGATTTTTTTTTTTTTCAGCCCGTGCACCACCACATTAGAAATTGATACATAATGACACAGAAGAGCTTCTGTTTCCTCATTGACTGCAGCTCAATTGGAGCCACAGGCTACTGTGTGGTTCTGCTCTCCTGAAAGTGGAAAAACACCAAGGAACTGGAGTCGTGTGTTGACCTACCAGCTGTCCTGATAACAGTTAGTCATTGTGGTTTTCTTTACTGTTAATTTCCTTATCAGTGTCTTACAGCAACAGAGTGGCAAACCTGCAGTTAGGAAATGTTTCGTTTCAGCAGAAATAAAGAAGCTTTAAGTGAGCGTGAGCTACAGACTTTGCTCATGGGAAATGTCTGTAATGAGTTGTCGTATTGGGTTGTTCTTTGTTTTTATTCATTTTAGGAAAAATTGTACTTCAAACTTGCATCTCAGAATGAAAACATGGAAAACTTCAAAAAGATTTGGAGAGGCCAGTGACCTAAACATTTCACAGAGTGCTTTTAGCTTAACTAATGTTGTATATATTTTCCCACTGTTAATTTATTATAATTATCTTTTGAATGATAAATTGAGCACTGCTAGGAGATGCTATTTTACTTAATTGTATACTTCTTACTTTTTGCAGTGGGAGGAGCTATGGGCTATAAATGCTGGAGTTGCAACTCTTTTAGAGAGTGATGTCAGACGATGGTGGTGAGCAGACCACAGTGGTTCTCTTGCCAGCCGCCTTACTGAATGGGCTATAGCCCAATGCAGAATTGTTTCCTCAGTTTTTACTGTGAGTTCATCATCTTTAAGTTGAAGTTCCCTTGCCATTTTCCTTTCTCCATTCCTAGTTAAATTCTTTTAACGTTTTTTCGTCTGGCCAGTTGTTCTGCATTGTATGACACACTTACCCACAGTTGTGAAAGAAGAAGGAATAAAAAGATGTCTGGATTGTCAGATTGCCACCACAAGGCCTGGTGGCACCGGTCCTGTCTGCAACCTTTCAATTTGTTCAGATGCTTTTTCTTTTCCATTTACAGTTAATGGTATTTATGTTTTAACCTTGTGAACTGGGTGGCACTGTTGCCTCACAGGAAAAGGGTCCTTGGTTTGAATCCACCGGCAAGCTGAGGCTCTTCTGTGTCAAGTCCGCATGTTCTCTTTGTGCCTGGGTAGCTTCTCTCTGGTTACTCTGGCTTCCTCCCACACACCAAAGACATGCAGGATCAGGTTAAATGGAAATTCTAAATTTGCCACTGGTGTGAATGTTGGTGTAAATTGTTGTCTATCTCTGTGTTTGCTCTGCGATAGACTGGCAGCCAGTCCAACATGTACCCTTCCTCTTGCCCTATGACAGCTGAGATAGGGTCCAGCTCCACAGGACCCTGAATTGGATAAGCAGAAGAAAATGGACTGATAGAACCCTGTGAGGGCCAAGTACCCCTAAGCCATGAGTGGCACACATCCTTTCTTAGAGGGTCACACTGACCTAAAATAAGCAACATGCCCCACAGTAATGAAGTGTGTTATGTATTTTAATGGGTCTTTTACATAATCGCGCTTATCCCATTGTCTTTTATGTATGTTGTATTTATTGCAGTTTTTATGAGCTTTTTATGGCACAGTCCGTTAAGACAGCTAAGTAAATTTTGTTTGTTTTTTGCATGTGATGACAAAGCATTCAGTCATTGATTCATTCAATTATGCTAAAATCCATGCATTTTGGTAGACATAGTGAAAAAGAACCAGTCCGAGAACTTTCTGAGGTAAATGCTGACACTTTTGTCAAAGTCACCATTCTTGTTTACTGATGTAAAACAATCCACCTAATTGCTATATCAACTTTTAATTACCTCCACCACAGAGTTTATGTTTTTGCTTCGGTTTGTTTAACAGGATTACAATAACAGTTACAGCTGGATTGGCATGCAAAATTTCAGTGGAGGGGCTTGGCTCAACTTAGGAGTGACTGACTTTTGAAGTTGATTTGGATCCAGGATTTTTTTTTTTTTTTTTTTTAAAGGATTCAACATTGTGAGATAGGGCAACATTTGGTGTTATTTGTCATATCTGTTTTCTTCTTGATGTGTGTTGTTTATAAAATAGATCAAGCTGACGCTGTTATCTCATTGAAAGTTAGCTTTTTCAGTGTATATAAAAAAAAAATTTTACTTTAGGAAAATGTAGAAATTTGAGGCTTGTTCAGCCTTGGTGGAGGCATGAAGTCACAGGCTGCTCTTGTTTGTTTATCATTAGAGTGAAGGCATTGTTGTTTATCACAAAAAATGTTTGTTCACATGAGTTGAGCACTGTCTTAAATTGAGTTAAATATAGAGTTATTACAGTCATGCAACTCAAGGTCCATGAGCATAATGCTGCCTTTATTTATATTTTAGGGAGTAGAGTGTAATAATCCCTGGCCAGTCCTGGCCAATATGTGCCCTAAACTTAAGGAAGAAGTCACTTTTTGATTATTGAAAACTTTTCTTCCAGGTCTTAGCAATCAGGGGATGGTGAAAAATAATTTTAACTGACACACATCAAAAACAGTATAAATTAAAAACAAAAACTCACAGGGTTAGGGTTACTTTTATCACCGCAGATCATTAATGGTGCATTTACACCACCATTCACCACCACTTGCATGAATATAGCTGTGTCGAAAACCCAAAGTATTTGCCCCTAGCAGCCAGCCGGATGAGGAGAACGGTCAATAGCTGGAATTAGGTTAAAGAAACATATTTTCTTAAGTTACCATGAAGTCCTACAATTTTGCTCACTTTTCTCCAAGCCATCTAATTTTTTTCTGTTTATATACAGACAGTTTAATCTTTTAGCTCCAGTTGCACTCAAACAGCATTGAGATAAGAAATGCTTTGTCCCAGAAGTTGTTAAATTACTTACTTATTCAAAACAAGAGAAACATGGCTCAATAAAATATACCACTGAACAAAATGGTTCAGAAAGTTGAAAAATGACACAACAGAAGGAGCCTGGATTTAAAAAGTGCGCAAATGTGAAGAACTGAAATCAAAATCTAAATATGACGCATTTAGGATCTTAAATCTACAATGAATGCAGGTATTGTGATTATAACTTCCATTTCTGATAAGTGGTGGTGTTCAGGAGAATCTCAGCTTACAGGTTTTTTTTTTTTTTTTTTGATGCAACGTGAAGTTGTTTTTTTTCGGGGGGCAGAAGTTAAAATATTTAACTTGCCTGAACATGGATTTGCCTCTGTTTGTGTCGCCCGGTGGGAATTTACATCAATTCTCCTCATTGCATAGACACTGCATATAATCATGCTGCAGGAAAACTTTGCTTCAAGTTCGGTGTGAACACACCATTAGATTTTATGGGTTTAAAAGCAATAGTGTATGGTTGGACAATTGGATGAATGCATCAAACAGATGGATTTGCATGAAATTTGTACTGGAGGTGGAGCTTGGCCCAAGGTTAGTTGGATTCAGGAAAGGTTTTTTTGTTTTTTGTTTTTTCAGGATTTTTCAGTGTCGTGTCCCAATTCAGGGGCTAGATTGGTGCAGTCTGAAATCATAGTATAGCAACAGAGACCCATTTCCAAGGCTCTCTCAAATACAGCCAACAGATGTATGCTCCTTTCCCAGGAAGGATTTGAAGGCCACATTGGGTGGATCTTTTGTGCCCCACCCAATCTCCTGATACATTGTGCACTGGTGACTTTTCAAAACATGGCAGACATCTTAAGTGAAGCGGCCAAGGAATACACTTTTTACAATTATTAAATATTAGCAGCTGCTTAATCCTACAGACTTTTAAAGCATTTGCTTTCTAACATCAGCAGTTCAAAAGTTGACTTTGATCTTATAGAGATTGTGGCCATTTTATGACTATTAAAAAATATGTACACCAGTGAAGTATCATTTAGTGGCTTCACAATCTCCAGATTTTTGCTTTTCTATAAATTAACCTTGAACTAATATTACTGGTATTCCAAGTTGTAAGGGCATGTCTTCATTGTTAAAGAATTCAAATATCCAAAATAAAGACCTACATTCACTGATGACTTTACTGGGCACACCAGTTCAATTACTCCTTAACACAGATCTGTAATCAGCCAGTCATATAACAGCAACTCCATGCAATTAGGCATTTACACACAGTCAAGGAGATTGACTGGAGTTCAAACCGAGCATTAAAATGTGGATTAAAGGTGGTTAAATTGACTTTGAACGTGGTTTGGTGGTTGATGCCAGATGGGCTGGTCTGGTCTGAGTATTTCTGCTGATCTTCTGAGATTTCTCCCACATGACATCCCTAAGGTTTACAGACAATGGTCTGAACAGAAAATATCCAGTGAGTGGTAATTCTCTGGGCCTAAATGCCTTGTGGATGCCATAGGTCAGAAGAATGGCCAGATTGCTTCAAGCTAGGATAGGAAGGCACTAGTAACAGTACAGGCTTTGTAATTCTATCATATCTCTAAGGGACATTTTCAGCAGCTTGTTGAATCTCTGCCATGAAGAATTAAGGCAGTTCTGAAGGCAGAAGAGGGTCCACCCTGGTTCTAAGGTGTACCTAATAAAGTGGCTGTGATTGTAGAAATATTTTACCTTAAGAAAACATAAAAAATTAAACGATTATTGAGCCTTTGCAGTGATATGCAGTCTCAGACTGCTCTTGTTTTCTGTGTGGGGTTTTTTGGTCTTGTTTTCCTAATTTAATCCCCTGCCTCTTTGAGAATTCAACTCAGTAAATGATAGGCATGATATATGGATATTTGATTAGATACAAAAATTCAGTCATTTACGTAACTGATTTGCAAGCGGCAGCTGGTGGGATGCCTACTGCAGCTAGGAGATGGCAGTAATGTCCCTAGAAGCTGTTTGCCAGCCACATTAAACAAAAGCAGGAAGTGTTGCAAATCACCAGGCGTCAGTCCGATTAAACATGTGACCCAAGGTGACATTAGATGGTGGAAAAAGAATTGAACTATCAAAGCCAACAACTGTGTGTAGTCTTTTGAACCGTTTAATTTATTCATAAGGCCACCAGATATGAGTGTGCCAGTGTTTCCCAGCTGGCTTTTTTTTTTTTTTTTTAATAACTTTTTTGCAATTAGCAAGTGTGTTTGGTTGGGAAAGGGGGCAATACATTGTTAGTCATTAATAGTTTGACAGTGCCCATTTGAAAGAATTAAATAGATTATTCAACCCCACAGTAGTTTCATTTGTCCTTTTTTATAATTTTTAAAAGTTGCTGTTAAGAAGTCCTCTGTAAAATGTAGTCATATTAGACAGTCAGTCAGGTTAGGGCTGCTTAGAGCTAGGAAGTTTTACTGTGTTTTTGTTTTGTTTTTTAAAACAGACCTCTTCCATTTGTTTTCTTCCACTTATTGAGTTCACAGTCACTGGAGCCTATCCTAGCTATCATAGTGCAAAGAACGGGGTGCAGCCTAGACAAGTCACCAGTACATCACCAGACAACCATTCATGCAATTAGTGTAACCCATTCACATGTGTTTGGACTGTGGAAGAAAGCCAGAGTACCTGGAGAGAACCCATGCGAACTCCATACAGAAGGGCTGAACCCGAACCCTCTTGTTGTTGGGCAACAGTTCTTACCACCACTGTGCTGCTGTCTTGTCGTCATTAATGTTGTAAACCCGTAGTACACTGTAGTAAAATGAGGTGTCTGTGGTTTTATTTTATTACAGTGTACACATTTTCCCTCCTTTTTGCTCCATGTGCTACTTCACAAAATGCAGTTGGCATAAGAAGAGTTGCAAATTTTAAACCTACCTTTTTATTGTGGTGTTAGCTTTTTAACATGGTATTAAAAATGCTTCACTTTCTGTAGTCAGTTTGTTGATTCTATAAGCGGCCCTGAAGTTTTAACAGCATGGTTTGGCATCCAAATTAGCCAGTGGGAGACATGTGATGAAGGCAGTTTAACAACTTCCTCCTGAGCTTCTTCAGCCTCACTTTGACATAGAGTGCTTTTTATCCTTCACCAGAGCTTTTGTGCTTTTTTTGCTCGTCTTTCAGGCTCATTAGGGACATTAGGTCACCAGTGGCTCACCTTCAACTCTTTTTCAGACCTTTTGCATTGCAGAGCCTGGTCAGGATACCATTTTCTTGCTGTGCAGACCAAAGTCAAGATTGTTCAGTTGCATCAATACAAAATATTTGAAGAATTGCATTGTCAGTCTGCCTTAACTTTAGACGTTATATCCTTGATTTGACGAACATATACTAAGGGTGTAATACTCATGCTCCAGTGTCAGCCTGCACTGTGCCCTCATTGTTTTACTGTGACTCAGCAGCTTTGTATTTTTTAAACTTAAGCAAGTTTTTTCTGCAAGAGAGATTGAACTTGTTCAAATCAGCCTTATTAATTGAAAATGAGGTGCTGAGCTGCACGCACACACAGATCAGACACAAGACATCTGTGTTTCAAAGGGTAAAATCTCATATTGCTCTCAGCAGAGCAATCAGTGAATCAATATTTTTTTTTTATTGTTTTAAGTTTTAAATGTCTACTTTGATTTCCAAAAAATCTTGCAGCTATTTCCAAAAGTCATCACGTTGCTTTAGTACACTCCAAGTCAGCAAAAGGAAGTTTGACAAGAGTCGACTGTGGTATCTCTGGTGTATTCACTACTTGGCTAAAAACCAGAAAAGGTTTTGAGGTCCAAAAATACTTTGTTCAGATTAGACATGTTTCTTGTGCGTATTAGACTGTACTCTAATATATGCTTACCCTGATCATCAGCTCTTACTGTAATCAGTTTTATGCAAGTGAGGTTTAAGCCTCAACATGGCCAATAAGTAGTTTACCTCATGTATATGAATATAAGCAGTCATTAGGTGCTCTGAGCTGTTGGGAGGACTGGCAGAAGTGCGTAAGCGAAGAGCAAACAACTGAGATTTTCCCTTTTTAATTTCTAGTCATGGTTTGAAAACAAACTTGGTCATCACCACTGTCATGCTAAAGCCTGAGAGTTCAACTGAGTTGTTTCAAACGACAAAAGAATGGCCTCCCTTTGTTCTGGTAATTACAGAGGAGAACTGTAACAGGCCTGTTATTATTAGAGAACCAAGCATCTTCCAGGACTTTAGGGCTTATGTGAATTTTGCCAACGCCTGCACATTTCCCCCTTCAAAAACTCTGGGAGAAAGAGAGTGGGGTAGTGCATTGTCCCAGCACACATGGCAGGGTGTTTGCTAATTCCCAGGAGGGGGAATTCAGTTTTTGTTGTGGCTGCTCAAGGACATGTATGGTTGGGGATGATTGATTAAGAGCTTTCTGCCTCATGATCTGGATTTCAAAACATTATTGGAAGAGTTGGCCGATATTTTATGCATAAGATTGGTAAAGAGGATATTTTGGGTCTTGGGAAAGGGAAAACAGTCCAACAGAAGAATTACTTTGAAACTACCTGGTTCTTTTTTGTTTTTTTAATCCTGCATCATCATGTGATCATGAAATGGCTGTTTAGGGTTGTAGCGCTTGATTTCCTGTTTCTCTGCCAAAGTAAGCAGAGGCTTGGACTATAAAGCCCTCAGGTTAAAGACGAATCTCCAGGGTGCCTGAGTGTCGTTTCAGCTCATCAGTAGTACTCAAGATACCATCAGTGTATCACAGGAAGGATGTGCTGGAAGAAATATAGCTCACACAGGACGCACTTCCTGTATTCTAGTGCTGAGCTCAATGGACTCTTTTATAGCTAATTGATGGCATCCATGTAGTGTTCTATATTTATTTTTTTAAGGTGAATTCCAGCCTTTTCTCACTCTTTGTTTTGTGTCCTCAGGTGGTGTCAGAAGCTGCAGGCCAAGGGGTCACTATTACAGGCAGCAAGACCTTCAATAATTGGAACTGGCCAAATGCTGTTATCTTTGCTGCCACAGTTATTACTACGATCGGTAAGTTTTTTTTTTTGTTTGTTTTTTTTTTGTTCACCAGACTGATGTTTATATTTTTTTTAAAAAATGCTTAGATTTTGAGCAGAAAGTCAGTTCTTGGCTCTGAGTTTAATAAAAATGTTTTTAAATTTATACTTGAATTTAATCTTAAAGGAGCGCCATGTAACTTCAGAAAAAAGTTACTGTTACCTGCGTTTACAGTCAATTGAAAGCATTTTTACAAGACCCTCTACACCCCTGTGAAAAATTAAGTACATATGTACTGCTTCCATAGGAATTAAGAGGGAAGGAAGCAGCCAGGTGCTGCTAATCAAATGCATTTAATTAACTGAATATCAGCCAGTGTGACCACCTCAATCAAAGCAGACGTTCTGGCAGTTTCATGTTCTGGATAATTCAGGTGTGTGTGTGTGTGTGTGTGTGTGTGTGTAAATGGGGTGTCACATTTACACTGAGGTCGTGCAACAGGACGATGATCCTAAGCACAACAGCAAGTCTACAACAGAATGGCTGAAAAGAATCAGTGTTCCAATGGCCCAGTCAAAGTCCAGACCTCAACCCGAATGAAATGCTGTGGTGAAACCTTAAGAGTGCTGTGCATTAACAAATGCCTGCAATCTGCAATTAACTCAAATGACTTTGTAAGTGTGGACTAAAGTGCATCCACAACAATGTGAGGGACTGAAAGGCACACAGAAATCAATTACTTCAAGGTATTACTTGAACAGTCACATGTGCTGCATCCTTTGGCTTTTTGTGGAAAATTCTAACTGGATCCTCCACTTAGAAATCAGTCCAAAGGCTCATTGAGACAAAGGTCTTGTTTTAATTATGTTGCAACCCATTCTGACATTGGCAATAAAGTGTTTTAATATATGAAAATAACATTGCATAATGCTCTTTTATGATCATTCTCAAATTATATTATATATAATATAAATTATAGTACTTTGAATTATAAAAGACAATGAAGCACCTTCTAAGAATCCTTTGTGAGTCGCCTTGTGATCTATAAATTGTAAATCGGCTTAAATTGAGGCACCTCCTTGTTAGTTCCTCTCATAGCATATGACAGTTGAGGGTGTGATCATGAACCAAAAGGAGAAGGCAAATGTTTTGAAAGACGAGATGGTGATGGCAATGTATAAACGACAAATGGAATGTGAAATGTAAGCACAGAATTAGGAATGATCTTTAGGCTAGATACAAAGTTCAAAGAACATTTTATAAATGAGCCCATAGGTGTAACGGATATCGTTCTAATTGGACAAAGTTGTTTTGTTAAGCCTTCCTTTTGAATTTTAAAGGACAACGAAGATTTGGTGATGTAGTCCATAGTCAGTTGGATTTTTGTAGTTTTGGTTCTGAACCACATCTCCAAAACAGTTTTCTATAATATACTATACCATTTTATTTCTTTGGTTTTTTTTTTTAAGGATATGGGAACATTGCCCCAAAAACACCAGCAGGCCGTGTGTTTTGCATCTTCTATGGGCTGTTTGGTGTGCCTATGTGTCTCACCTGGATAAGTGAACTGGGGAAGTTCTTTGGTGGTAGAGCCAAGCACCTGGGCCTGTATTTAACAAAAAAAGGCTGTTCACAGGTAAGCTGATTCTTTTTCTTCTTCTTCTTCTTCTTCTTCTTTTAAATTTTATTGGCGGTTGGCAAACAAAATAGTGCATCACCGCCACCCACCAGCATCCCATCCCCTCTTTTCTGCACCCCCTCCTTTTATTTCTGGGCAAACTGCCTTGATCTTTTGTTCACCTGAAGTAACTGTCTCTCTCTCTTTTCCAGAGAAAAGCTCAGTTTACCTGTACAGCTATCTTCATCCTCTGGGGTGTGCTGGTCCATTTAGTCCTCCCACCTTTTGTATTCATGTCTCAAGAGGGTTGGACATACATCGAAGGCTTGTACTTCTCATTTGTCACCTTGACCACGATCGGTTTTGGGGACATGGTGGCAGGTAAGCTGAGAAATAAAGTTTCTAAAACTTATAGACTCATAATCTGCAGTTGAAAGCATGACTTAGACACTGCTTTATATCCTTGAACTTATCAAATTTCCTGCACTTATGATTTGGATTCATATTACTTGTATTCTTTGACCCCGCAGGTGTGGATCCAAACACTCAATATCCGACTCTGTATCGTTACTTTGTGGAAGTGTGGATCTATCTGGGCTTGGCCTGGCTTTCTCTGTTCTTCAACTGGAAAGTTCGGATGGTGATTGAAGCTCACAAAGCTCTGAAGAAACGCCGCAAACTGCGCAAGCTATCTCTCGAAGAGCTCCGGCACTACAAAGAGTCTAACAAAGCCACCCTTAGTTTGCCTCCTAGTCCGAATGATGTCAACATTTTCAGTTTCTTGTCCAAAAGGCAGGAAGGCTACAATGGCTTGATCAAGCAGATTGGCAACAAAAAAGATAGCGGAGCCAATGGTGGCAAAAATGTCAATAAATCCAAAGAGATCAGTCGCTCCAAGAGTTGCAGTGATGCTCCCATGGTTAACGGCCACACCATCCTCAGCTTGGACCGCTCGCCGCGCCAAAAAAGACGCTATAGTTTCAGTGACCGTGTCACTGTTGCCTTTTCGAAGTCTAAGAACTACCTCCTTGGCTCAGACAATGGTTTACTGCTAACTGAGGACCAGGTGGAGGGCGACCTAGAACTAGACCAGGACCAAATGTTCGAGAATCAACTTGACAAGGATGTAGACCTGGAGAACGGTGGAGCGGGAGATTGTGGATCAGGCGGTCGAAGAACATGGGACTCAAAAGAGTACCATTCTCTGACCTTCCAAAATGCCAACATTACCTTTATTGATGAAGAGAACTTTCTTAGCAATAACTCTGAGGAACTGGAGGAAGACGACGAGGATGACGACAACTCTAAAGCAAAACTTTCCATCACTACATGTGATGAAAACATTGAAATGAACTCCAAGGAGGAGCAGAGCTCAGAGTCTGAAGGATCAGTTTTCACGAGTGATGGTTCAGAACACAGCCACTCATACGAGAAACTTGTAGAGGAGTATGCAAAGGAGGACAACACAGACTCCTGATCCATGTGAAGCTAACGCATATGAAGTATTCTAATGTGAAAGTCCCGTTGCACTTTGAGGGGAGGTCTGATCATGAGCCAGCAAGATCCACTTTAAAATCAAACTCTCGAACAAATAATGTCCTTGCTGAATCTGAACTTCAGAGCATGACATGTAACCCTGGTAGTGTGTAACGTCTGCTCTGTTTCTCTTTTTTTTAAATACAGTTTGAAAAACTATAAGCAGCATATTTATTGCAATGTCAAAACACAGAACTGTTGTCTTTTTTCTACATATGAATTTCCACATAGGATTTCTTCTGATTTCCTGTAGTTTCATTTATTTATATTCACCATATTGGTGTTTTTAAAAAATATTTATTCAAATGAAGGATAGAATAGCTTTTATTCAATGGGTTTATGTCTCCTGTTGCACAATTCCACCGAATGAGGACAGACCAAAGTCCATCCTAGTGCACATTGCTCTCTTATGACCTGAACTAAACATATCTTAAAGAAATGAAGGGCCAATTCATCTTGTGTCTTTATTTTGACTATAAGAAGCAGACTGTACTTGATGCTACTTCTAACTCTAGACTTGTGAAGTTGGAAGTTTTGTACACATCCTTTCTGAGCCTCTTTGTGTATTTACTTCCTAAAGTTGATATCTTGACTTGTGCCCTTCTGCTATTCCGCTGCCTTACGTGAACAAACCTTTGACAGTAAAAACATTCCTGCCGTCTCTCCTCAGCACCCTGTCACTCAATTGTATTTGTCGTGTAAATATTGGCTGAAGGCCCATCGGTAGCCTCAAACATGGCTCTGCTTAGGACACGGCCTTGCTACCTGTGTTTACCTTCAGGGGGCTCGCACTGCCACCAGTGACTGGCAGTCAAGGCTAACTTAAAGCAGATCGATGCGCTGTTTGACGTATGTTTTAGTCACTCGAACCTCTCCACAGGCCTGTAATCTTACAATGTCCGATGCTTTTCAACCTCACTTAATTATTTCTCTGCCTTTTTTGCGCCTGAAATTGCACACAAACTTGAAGCAGTGTTACTCTGATAAAATGGCAGAGATGCAGTGTCACAAAGGGCTACTTTTAAACTTCAAATAAGCCAAATTCAGTAAAATTGAAAATATCATTAATGACCTAATAAACTCAAACTGTGCCTTGCTGGTGACTATTACCTGAAATGGCCTTATATCCACTATAAAGGATGGATGATGTACAACACTGTAACATCTCTTGAATGTGACTCACTAAAAATGTATTTCACACTGGGTGAAAGAAGAGGAAATGCGTTCCTCTTCCTCTTTCTTTCGTTTCACTCTCTTCCCAGCATGTGTTTATGCAGCATTGGTACTTGTGTGTGTTTGTGGACTGAATCTCAAACAAAAATGGTTACCTAAGAACAGGTTAGATGGGTTTAAGGCCATTATTCATTGTTTCCCTCTGATTCTTGCTCCACTGTGTAAGAAGACTCCATTATACTTGTCTGTAAATTTGTCTTTTTTATGATTAAATTATTCATATTTGTAAAAATGTTGTATATGAAATCCAAACACAACTGTATATTTCATGTAAAATAAACGTTTAATAAAATCTTTTAGTTATTTTGGTGACAATTTTACCTGACTGTTGTATAATTCTTTCCCCTCCTGAGCCAAAGAATGCCATGTTGGATTGGATTCTGCTGTCTTTCCTCACTTGCGTATCTACCTCTTCCTCATGTTTTAGCTCTTCTCTGTGATTGAGGAAAGGGGTGTCACAATGGAAGAGTTGTATTCAAAAACAAAAACAGCATTTTTAAGTTTTGGCAGTCGTAGTGTGCGGTATCTCAACTGGTTAGGGATAAATAAAACAACTTGCTGTGTGGTGACAATTACTTGGCCAAATGTGATTTAAAAGGGGTGAGGTGGCACAAAAAGTAAAAAATCCCCATAGTTATGAAGGAACATACTGACTATAGAGGCTGTAAGCATGTTCATTTCTGCTGCAATGTTGGGCTTTTTAATATTGGTATCTGTGGGGATTTCTTCACTTTTGTAGCCAGCCTCAAGTGGTCACTAGAGGACCTGCAGGTATTGGTATGCCAGTGTTGGAGTAATTCTTTTTAGGTCTCACTGGGGAGTACATGCACATAAATGAGAGGGAGGCAGGTGGAATGGTGAAGGTGGATGAGTTTAAATACTTGGGATCAACCATCCAAAGCAACGGACAGAGCATGAGAGTGCAGGCAGGGTGGAGTGGGTGGAGACGAGTGTCAGGGGTGCTTCGTGACAGCAGGATAGCAGCAAGAGTAAAAGGGAAGGTTTACAAGATGGTAGTGAGACCTGTTGTGATGTATAGTTTGGAGACAGTAGCACTGACAAAAAGACAGGAGGCAGAGCTGGAGGTGGCAGAACTGAAGATGTTGAGATTTTCTCTGGGAGTGACCAGGATGGACAGGATCAGAAATGAATACATCAGAGGGACAGCTCATGTTGAGAAATTTGGAGACAAAGTCAGAGTGGCAAGGCTGAGATGGTTTGGACATGTGCAGAGGAGGGATAGTGGATATATTGGACAAAGGATGTTGAAGATGGAGCTGCCAGGCAGGAGGAGAAGAGGAAGACCACAGAGAAGGTTCATGGATGTAGTGAAGGAGGACATGCAGAGGGTTGGTGTGAGGGGATAGGGTGAGATGGAGGCAGATGATCCACTGTGGCGACCCCTAAGCAGTCGAAAGAAGGAGGAAGAAGATAGTGTTCTTTCTTTACAATGAGACCGAAAAACAGGAACTGGCATGCAAGAATAAACTTTTTGGACAGCCTTTTAATACAGGTAATTGCATAGCAAGTCACATTATTTGTCATTTATTTTGAGAAGTTTTTTTTTTTTTTAAATATTCTTTGCTGTAAAACTGTCATCTAGTAGAAGCTAAATTCTTTTTACACAATCACTGTTATATAGGCCTATGTTTTACTTATTTCTCAGCCCCACAAGATCTATATAGCTAAACCTTACATATGCATAGACAATTTTACATCATTACAAATTTTATCACTTGCATCCAGTGATGAAAGTGGACTTAAACTACTTATAAACCTAAGTCCCACCCATCTGCTTTTAAATCTTTTGTGAGGGGCAACCAGTCAGAAGAAAATTGGCTAAAAATAAGAGCTACAATGCTTGTTTTAGAGGATGAACTGAGGGCTTCATTTAGGTCCAGTACGCAATTATAATAAGATTTTTTTTCTGAGTCATGCAATGCTATTCTAGCAGAGACCAAGAATGAAAATGTGGAGCTGGACATGAGTAGAATAGGTCTCTTTTAAACTGAATCTACATCATTTTTTCTTTGCTATATGGCCAAGAACTTTGGTCCTTTGAAACAGGTGTTATTTTTTCAGTGTAATTAATCATTTTATTAGCCTTTTATTGTATTGAATTTCAGTATTTAAAAGGATTCTTAAATCTACAGTCATACCTTTATTACAAAAAGGTAACCTTTGTTAACCTTGATATTCAGGAATTACAGCATTAAAAATACTTAAACCCAGTCATGTAAATCCAGGTTCGTGTCTAAAATGTGCACATTTGATTAATCATGTCACGTTGCCACCTGGCTTTGCTTGTTATGCTCAAAAAACTTAAGGTCATGCTGGCAAACCAGTGAACCACTGCAAGTCATGGCTATACAAAGGAGCCAAATTGATGACATTGGATTTTAATAGCGTTGGAGCCGTTGGAGCCAGACTGCTGACACTTCCCGATCTGTTAAAAGGACATAAGGTTAACGTGTCCTTAACAGTCAGGTTTGGTTTTTTTGGCACAATTGCCTGCAGAAAAGTCTGTATTACAGCAGTCAAAAATCGAGTAGAAAAGCCCAATGAAATAAATATAAAATATGAAAAAATAGCGCGGAAAGAGAAAAATTATAGGTAAAATCTAAACACTACATTATATGGAGAAATAAGTACAAATCTAAATAAAAGAAAACACTGTGTAAAAAGTTGACTATAATAAGAAAAAATATACTCATAAGTTGCTTTTCTACATTAGTCTGGGAGGAAGTTGGATAATCCAGAAAAAACTCATGCAGGCACAGGAAAAACTTGCAAACCCAGAATTTTCTTGCTATGAGGTGGCAGTGGTTCAGTCCTTTGGAGGACTTGATTGGGAAGTGAAAGTGTCAGGTTGAGCAACACATTGAACCAGCCCCCACCCTTTTGTGGGGCCACAGTACTATCCACTGCAATCCCATGCTACTCGCATGGTAAAAATCAGTAAAAAAATTAATCAAAATACAATAAAAAATGTTAAATAAAAGACAGTAAAGTGGCTCTATGGAATAAGATGCCCAGTTAAAGCTAAACAAAACACAATAAAATGGCTTACTACATACAGTAAAAAAGCAAGCCCAGCAAATGCCAGTTGACATTAAAGTGACTTAGTGGAATGACTGCCCTCTTCTATCTTACATCATAGCTTTGCACGTTGATCCTTTATAGATATCGTGAAGATAAAATAATAATCGCACACACAGGGATTTTGGATATTTTACTGCTTCCTGTTCAGTACCTCCCTGTTAGTACTGTCAGTAGAAATGGATCATCCTACCGTTCGGGCTAAAAGATCTAATGTTAATAATGTTTACTCCATAGGCTTGTGGGCCAGTTAGTAGCAGTCTGTAAAGGGCTGCCAGTTAACATAAGGGACTGCTGCTGAAACCACACACCAGTTGCGGTCAGAATTGTTTATTGTCATGTCTCATGCTTTGCTCCAGCTGCTACTCATCATTCTAATGCTCTGCAAGGTTGAAATAAACATGACAGAACAGAGAAATCTCCAGACAGATGAGTTGCATTGTTAAGCATTATTGCGTGAGGTATGACAGACCTCTTGTATCTGTCCTTGTGGTAGTAGAGCTAAATCACAATTTAAAGATCTGAAAGAGGAAAACATATTTCCACCCTTATAAATGTGAGCCCCTGCTGAGCTCTGATGATTTTCACTGAGTCAAACGAAAGCGAGCACTCAGGGTGAAAATGTGCTGAGTGTGGTGGAAATACAAATGTCTCCAGTTACTGTGGGATTGCAGCAAGACATTAATTATCACTGTACAACTTCGTCAAAGTTCCTCTGAAGTGTGATCAGCACTTACAGGGGTGATTCCATATAAAATCAGCAAAATCAGAAAAAAGGTCCCACCTGACCCCCTCAGAATTAGCTGCTTTTTTCTTTTTGTACAATTTATATTTAATGAAGTCATGCAACATTTTACTGTCATATCCTGAATATTTTCTGAGTTGCAGGCCTCAGAGTACAAGAGTGGGTCAAAATTTGAGCTCTCGTAACTTCATGAAGAAATATTCACATGGAATTTTCAAGGCTGAAAAACACATTTAAGCTCAATTAAAAACTGCCTGAAACTTGATGGCATTTTAATGAAATGGGATCATTAGCCCTGTGCCCAACCCCCAGCCTTGAGGGCCAAATGCTGTTTTTGTGTGATCTCTAACCCTGAAAACCGCCTGGTATGACACTCCTATCAGGGGTGAACTCCTGTTTATGTACACTATTTGGACAAAAGTATTAGGCCACCAACTCAATAAACCTACTGGGACTCATAGGTATTAATATGAAGTAGGTCTCTCCTTTACTGCTATAACAGCGTCCACTCTTCTGAGAAGGTTTTCTGCAAGATTTTGGAGTGTGTCTATGGGAATTTTTGTTCATTCATCCAGAAGAGCATTTGAGAAGTCAGACACTGGTGTTGGACAAGAGGTCCCAGCTTACAATCTCTGATCTAGTTCATCCCAAAGGTGTTCATTGGGGTTGAGGTCAGGGATCTGCGGGGGCAACTCAAATTCTTCCACACAAAACTCATCCACACATGCCTTTGTGGAGCTTGTTTTGTGCACTGGGGCACAATAATCCTGAAAAAGAAAATTGCCTCCCACAAACTTGGAAGCATAGAAATATCCAAAATGTCTTGATAAGGGGTACTATAAAGATTCCCCTTCACAGGTACTAAGGGATCTGGGCCAACCCCAGAAAAACAAACCCATAGCATTTTCCCTGCTCTACCAAACTTTACAGTTAGCTCACTGCAGTCAGGCATGCGCTTTGCAATATACCACTTACAATTGATTGTGGAATATCTAGCAGGAAGAAATAATTTTAAACAAACAGACTTTTTGCTACAGTGGTATCCTATTACAGTACCACACTCAAATTCAGTAAGCTCTTTGAAAAGACAGACTCCATGACTTGATGCTTGATTTTATACACTTGTGGCAATGGAACTTAATGAAACACTAGAATTCAATGAATAAGAGAGTGGTCAAATGCATTTGTCCATAGCTTTCAGAGTTCAAACAAAGTACACAAGCTTACCTACCTCAGCAAGGTAAAAGCACACAGATCTGGCATGGAAAACATGCACCCTAATTTTACCCAGGTTGCCTACACACACAACAAACACGCACTGCATATAAATGCAACCCATCTGTTACAACAACTCGGCATCGTACAACCTGGTTAAAGAGGTGTGTAATCTCAAGTTACAGGCTTAATGAAATCTGTCTTAGCTGTTGTTTAACCGCTTCAGCTCTCTTTACTGAGAAGACACGGTAAAAAGGGAAACTGTAAAATGCTCAAAAATAAATAATGAGTCCGTACCTTTAAGCGAATCATCATTCATTGATTTAAGATTTGGTAAATCATAGGGAAACATCATAAAAGCACAAATGATGGCTCCTTCCAACTGTATTAAATTGAAGTGCCAGGAACAAATTTTAATCAAGCCATTCTGTGCTGCTGTGCCAGGGACTGTCTACCAACTGCAATGCTCATAAAACAGATATTAAAATGTAAAACTCAAAAAAAAATAAAGGAACACTTTGAAAACGTCAGATCTCAATGGGAAAAAAATCATGCTGGATATCTATACTGAAACTGGACTGGGTAATGTGTTAAGAACAGAAGAATGCCACATTGTTTGATGGAAAAGAAAATTATGAACCTAGAGAGGGCTGTAGGTTCATAATTTCTGCGAAAATCAAAGCAAAAAAATTATGCTGCAGGCTAGTCCATTTTGCCAAAATTTCATTGCAGCAGCTCAAAAAGGTACTCAGTAGTTTGTATGGCCCCCACATGCTTGTATGCATGCCTGACAATGTCTGGGTATGCTCCTAATGAGACAACGGATGGTGTCCTGGGGGATCCCCTCCCAAATTTGGCCAAGGGTATCACTGAGCTCCTGGACAGTTTAAGTTGTCACCTGGCAGTGCCGGATGGACCAAAAACAAAAAAATGTCCCAGAGGCATTCTGTTGGAATTATGTCAGGTTAGGCCAGTCAATGGTATCAATTTCTTCATCCTCCAGGAATTGTCTGCATATTCTCACCACTTGTCATACACCAGGAGGAACCCAGGACCCACTGCACCAGCTCAGGGTCTGAAAGTGGGTCAAAGGATTCCTTCCCAATACTTAATGACAGGGTGCCATTGCCTAGCCTATAGAGGTCTGTGCGTGCCTCCATGGATATGCCTCCTCAGACCATCACTGACCCACCACCAAACCGGTCATGCTGAACAATATTTCAGGCAGCATAACTTTGTCCACATCTGTCACATGTGCTCAGGGTGGCACTCTTCTGGAACTCGGATGTTGTTCCTGGAATCTGCTGGAGCCACTCTCCCAGTTCGGGGGTCACTGCCCCGAGTGTTCCAATTACCATGGGGACCACTGTTGCCTTCATCTTCCACATCTGTTCTTGTTCTTCTCTCAGCCCTTGGTATTTCTCGAGCTTCTCGTGTTCCTTCTTCCTGATGTTGCCATCACTTGGGATTGCTGCATCTACCACTATGGCCTTCTTCCTCTGCTTGTCCACCACCACTATGTCGGGTTGGTTAGCAATCACCAGTTTATCCGTTTGTATCTGGAAGTCCCACAGAATCTTAGCTTGGTCATTCTCCACCACTTTTGGAGGTGTATCCCATTTTGACCTTGAGGCTTCCAGGCCATACTCAGCACAGATGTTCTTGTACACTATGCCAGCTACTTGGTTTTGGCATTCCATGTATGCCCTGCCCGCTAGCATCTTGCACCCTGCTCTTATGTGCTGGATTGTCTCTGGGGCATCTCTGCACAGCCTGCATCTGGGGTCTTGCCTAATGTGGTAGACCCCAGCCTCTATGGATCTTGTGCTCAGAGCTTGTTCCTGTGCTGTCACACTATA
>VUQH01034341.1:0-23455 GCA_015106775.1 Etroplus canarensis
GAGATTCTGGGTCATTTGTTGCTGCAGTGTTTGGATCTCCCTCTGCTTACTGTTGAAGTATGAAACACTGTGAGGCAAGCAAATTTTCTTGCCTGGATAATTCACAAACACATCCAGCTGTCCCCGTTTCTGATCAAAGGCTCATTAGGCTCGCTTTTTTTTTTTTTAACTCCACTGGACCAAAATTTGGAATCAATGTTAGAGTAATAGCATTTATTTGTATTTGATGCTATCGATTACTGATTATTGACCTTTGTGTTCCTCCAGGGGGCGTGATCGACAAGGACCTGCGCCACTACCTCAACCTGCGTTTCCAGAAAGGCTCAGTAGACCACGAGCTGCAGCAGATCATTCGGGACAACCTCTACCTCCGCACCGTCCCCTGTGAGTTACCTTGTCCTCACCTTATCTCCTTTTGCCCATCCTTGTTACATCCACTCACCTCCTTGAGTGAGACATGTGGTGTTATGCCAAGGGTAGACCATCAATAAAGCCAAGTGTGCAATTTCAAAGGGACAATAAAAGCTCTGGGTTCACTCTGTGACACTTTGAATGTGGTAAGCTGCCAAACCTCCAGATAGAAATAGATGTTTGGCCCACATCTGCAGTTCTTGTCTAGGCTGCATTTGGCCTTGACTGACAGAATTGATGTAGGATGAGTCTGGCTGTTTTGGCTCAGCCACAGGTTCACCTGGCTAGTACAACTGTGTAACTGAGCCACCCAGATTAGGCCCAAAATGTGTGTGCAACATGGGTCTCCACCATCCTACATTTCCCATCATGCAACTCAAAAGCATCTTTCATTACACTCTCTCTGGCTCCTAAATTCCCATTTCTGTTAAACCCCACAGTTTCACCTTTAAACGCAGGCTTTCTGTCGTACATTCCAGACCAAAGACAGGCCTGTTGACAACGCAATGGCATCAGAAATATATGTTTATTTAGAGCCATTTAAAACTATTAATCACATTCTTCAATAATTAGATTGTAAAATTTGCAGAAATGTTTGGTACCAGCAACTGCCTTTCTTTCTTTATTTTTCTGATGATCGTTCATGTGCCTGTTAAGAATTTACACCTTGCTCTGCTTGAGTGGATGTATGTTTTTTAAACAAAGAATTGTCTGTTCTTATACACTACTAAAATTTGAATATTTATTTTAACTGGCTGACATTTCTCTTGTCAACTAGAGAGGGAAACAATCTTTAACCTTAAAGTTGAAGCCAGTTATGTGTGCCTTTGTGATATTTTTCATCATAAAAATGGTTCATACCATGAATTTGTCAATTGGCTTTTCATATTTTTTAACTGGAATTTGCTTACTGGTGTGTTAAGGCTAAGTGAAAGCTATGTGAGGTTATTTATGACCCTGGAATCATATATACAATCATGTAAAATGGGAAGTTTTCACAGAATCTATGCAATCCTGTAGAAACTAAGTATACCCTGAATGTTTACACAGGAGTTATAAGGGTAAGTAGCAGCCAGATGCTGCTAATCAAATGCACTTAATTAGTTTGTCATCAGTCAGTGTGACCACTTCTGTTAAAGTTTAAGTTCTGGCAGTTTGCACATCTGGAGCATTCAAGTGTAAAACAGTCTTTCCAAGAGTGGAAGACCTAGCAAATTCACCCCAAGGTCAGATTGTGCATTGCTTAGTGCAGTCGCAAAAACCCAAGAGCTATGTCCCAGATTCTACAGGCCTTAGTTAGCATGTTAAATGTTGAAGTTCATGACATTACAGTTAGAAAAATACTGAACAAGGACGGCTTGTTTAGAAGGTTTGCCAGGCAAAACCTACATGACATCTGAGAAAATGACAAGACTTCTGGAACAGTGTCCTTTGGACAGATGAGACCAAAGTGGAGATGTTTGGGCATAATGCACAGTGCCACATTTGGTGAGCACTAGACACAGCATATCAGCAAGCGGTGGAGGAGTGATGATTTGGACTTGTTTCATAGCCACAGGACCTAGGCACCTTGCAGCCATTCAGTTGACCATGGACTCCTCTGTATACCAAAGTATGCTAGAGTAAAATGTGAAGCCATCTGTATGACAACTAAAGGTTCGCTGAAATTGGGTCATGAAACAGGATCATGATCTCAGGCACACCAGAAAATCTACATCAGGATGGCTGAAAACAAAAAAGAATCAAGATTTTGCCTATGCAAAAAGAAAAAAGAAAAAAAAAGGAGTGAGCCTAAAACTGATAAAATCAGATAGAGAATGATTACTTCTAGCTACTGCTGCTAAAGGTGGTTGTACAAGCAACCAAATCATGGGGTGTATTTAGCGTTCAGCAGGATTGTACAAAGTCTTATGAAAGCTTTTTCATATGACTGTATATGTGTTTTAAAATTGTAGGCTATGATTTATTGTAATTTTCCAATTCTAATGGCTACATTGTGGTGCTTTGTATGGCTAATAGTTGTAAAATGCACTTCAGTAAAAGCCTTGAGGCTAACCTTAACCTGTTTTTGCATAAAAATGATTAAAAATGATAATGATTTACATTAGAACATTTTATAGATATGTTGTAGATAAAAGAAATGGTATTGGTATGATAAACACAAATACAGCCATAAAAAATAATTCCTTTATAAAAAATTAATGGGATCATAAATGACCTTTCTGTCATTTTAGTTGCTAAAACAGCTTAGTTGCTTTTGGGTTAATCTAGTGGACTCTAGTCAACCAATCACACATCAAGATGCAGAAGAGTAGTTCTGTTTATTTCAAGTAATGTGAAATTCAGTAGTAACATCAGTGGGTTACACTTTCAAGAAAATGCAAGCCAATTATATAATAATGGTTTTCACTCACTTTTTGATAAGGAATCACAAAATGTTTTCACATCCTTGGCAGTTGAGCAATCTCTTGATGTGGTCAAAGCTCAAGAGCAGTGGACTAAATAGGTATTAAGTTGAGGTCAAGTTTGACATGTTTCACGTTTTTCAGGCAATTTTCTACATACTCACTGACATAAAGCAAGCCTGAGGGCAGGCAGTACTCTTGCAGGTGGTTGGTTTCTGGAGCTGTAGAAAATGTAACAAACTAATAAGCTAGTGTGTACAGGCTGCCCTGTGCATTGTCTCATGCTGGAAGGCAGCAGGGTTCATACACATGCAGAGAAAGTGGGAGGAATTGGAGCCAACAGGGGCATCTTGACAGGTCGATCCTGCGTCTTGCTTCTCACTTGCTGTTTCCCCTCTGCGTATTTTTCAAGCGCAGAATGTGCTGAATATACTGAATTTTTCTTCTGATGTGAGTACGTGACATGATATTTTCTTTCCCTGTTTGCAGTGTCCCTTCGGTTTCAGTCCCAAATCCCCCAAATATCTGTCTGTGTGGTAATCGATTTAGCTGCTAGAGTGTTAGTTTAGCTGGAATCAGCCTTGCCTGGAAGTTCGACTCTTTAAAATCAAATGTTGACTGCGGCTCTCTGTCTCTAATTAGCCGCATTAACTGCCTCACAAGAACACAGAGCTGTGACCAAGCACTATGTAGACAATCAAAGATAAGATTTAGAGGGCTTTAAGCTATTGAGCTATTGCTTGGTGTTCTTAGTTCAGGATAGCATTTTAAACTGTATGCTTATCTGTGTCTTATATATGTATATGATTAGCCTGTATCAGGTTATCAGCTTATACATAAAGGCTAAGAGAAATCTGTATTTAGTCAATATAACTGTGATTTTTCTTTGTTTGCTGTATGCTCATTGCCATCAGTCAGTAAGCTGTGTTATTAAAGGTTGTCTATCTGCGTGTCTATAAAATCTTATCTGTGTAAAGTGTGTGCTAGCCTAGGTGTGCATGTAGACCCAGCTGTCTGGTGGCTACGGTAACTCACCCTGAATCCCTAATGGAGGTGCATTCTTCAAGGCCAAGAGCAGGCGAATTTCACTGGAACTACTTTTCTGTCCCCTGTCCAAACAGAATACAGCAGGAAAACAGAAAGAGACCTATTTGTTTGCAATGCAACCATCATTTTCTCTGATAACCATTCATAGAGCCACTGCCAGTGAGGCACTGAACATAGAGTAAGAGGTGAACATTAGAGTGAGAACAAATGGAGGAAAAATTAGAGGGAGAGAAACACAAAAAGGAACAGGGGAAAGGGGATGAAGCCTGATGATAGGTACATAGGCTACGTACAGATAACCACATAAGGAAATTGACTGCAGATAAACTATTGCAGAGAGAGAGGGGTAAAGAGAGGTTAACTGGTGTATTAATAAAAGTTTAACAATGGGCCTCAGTGCTGCTGAGAGGAAACAGGATTAGTCATGATGAAGCTAGGCTTTTTATATCTGGACAGATGGATGAATGGATATTTTATTGTGATATGGAAAAAGAGATGCTTGTGAGAAGAAAAATGCATTGTGGTTGCAAAGCAATCAACTAAATGTAAACTCAATAGAGTATTTTCTTGTGAGAAACATCCAACCAAAAACCTCAAAGGTGCTGTTGCATTCCATTCTTCAGATAGAAGAGGATGATATACTTTATTAATCCCCTAATAGGGAAATTCCAACCAGATCTCAACACACTCTTTTTGTAGGGGTATACACACACTAAACATGCATTTGAGTGATATAGATGCACACACACAGACAGAGGTGAGAGAGAACAAGGCGACCCGTTGCAGGTGCCAGGGAGCACGCTGAGGGTCTGGTGCCTTGCTTGGGGACACCTCGGTGGCACTTGTAGGGGCTCCAGGCTCCACGGGTGCCCACGGGCCTCCAACTGCCACAGGTGAGTATCGAGCCAGCGCTGCATCAACAGCCCTCCTGTTTCCGACCATTCATTGTCGTGCTGTTCCGCTGCCACCCTCTAGTATAATAATGTACAAGCTTGTTTCATTTGGGATGCTGTGGAAAATGGCTTAGCTAAGAATAACTTTTCTATACATTAAATTGCAAAAAATTTGGTGATTTCATCTGATGCAATGGATATCATTATCTTTTGCCTAATATTTTAAAGCAGAAAACCAGTATTGAATGGCTGTGATCCTCAGGCTCATAGTGTTAAAAGCTTGATTAACATGACTCGGTATTGGAAATGACTGCATTAGAGCACTTTGGAACACTTCTGAAATCTATTATTAGTGAACACAGTTTGCCACTGCATTCACAAATGCAAGTTAAATCTCTGCCAAGAATAAACGTGCTGTACAGTATAAACAACACTCAAAAACACTATACCACCTTCACTGGGCAAAGTGATGCAAAGTGTAAAAAACAGGGATGGCCATAGCCTTTTCTGGGAAAGTTAATTTAAGAACTTTACAAGGACGGGATAGAGGCTAGTGTCAGTGCCCCAAGAGCCACCACACTTCATGAAAGGAGCTACAATGGTCACATTCCCAATCTCAAGCCACTCCTGAATTATAGAAACAATGTCAAAAGCAGAAAAAGAACTGCACTGCTGTTCAGTGGGCCAAAGTCCTCTTTTCAGATAAAAATTAATTTTGTATTTCATTTGGAAATCAAGGTCCTAGAGTCTGGAGGCTGAGTGGAGAGGCACAGAATCCAAGGTGTTTTAAGTTCAATGTGAAGTTTTCACAGTCTGTAATGATTTCGGGTGACATGTCATCTGCTGATATTGGTCCACTGTGTTTTTTTAAGTCCAGGCACCTACATATAGTGCCAAAACTACTACCAAATGATTTGTTAACAATAAGAACAGCCGAGGAAGATGAGAAACACTCCACTCAAAATACAGATGATCTGAAGGTTGCCATCGAAGCAACCTGGGCTTTAATAACACCTCAGCAGTGCTGCAAACTAAACAGCTCCATGCCATGCCATAATGATTCAGTAATATGTGGAAAAGAAGATCCTTTCAAGTATCAAGCACATTTTGGTATTGCTAAATCCATTTTTTATTTATCTTGGGAAATATTATGATAATGTAAGATACTCTATTTCTGGTTTTCATGAGCTACAAGGCATAATCACGAAAATTAAAACAAAAAGGCATGAAACATTTCAGTTTCCATAAGTGAATATACAGTAGTATACATGAAAGTTTAACTTTTTTAATTAAATTAAGAAGAAATTAACTTTCTCATAATATTCTGACTTTTTGAAATGCACTAGAACAAGGAAAAAAGGAAAACATTTCATTTTCAAAACTACAGCCACTGGTTATCTCAGCTCCCAAATGCGTACAGAGTGTTATTAAATGAAGAGCTGATTTAACACAGCTCTAAATGAGCTTATTTTTCAGAAGACAGAATTTCTGTTTTATCTTTTTCTTAATTTCTTTGTACTTGTACTGTTTCTATTAAATACTGGGATTAAGTGACAAGCAAGTCACTGCGTAGTGTTTATTTGCATTTTATACAATATCCAATCTAATATTATAGGTTTAAATTGAGCTTTTGGCTTAAAGGGGCTAAATGTGGACAAACAATGGGGAGATTCAAGAAGATAGGTACATACCACATACAAACAACTCTCTTAAAGTGTTAAAGAAAGAGTAACACTGAAGCCTCCTGAGATATATGATGAAGGAGGCTAAAGGATGAGAGAGAAAAGAGCATTATAAGTGATGTGAAGTAATTAATCACCACAATTTACACATAACTCTTGAGTGGTAAAGAAAAGAAATTTTTCTTCGGGATGGAGGCTGATGGGCAGACAGTGGGAGAGTTACTGCCGTTAACACCAACCGTGAAGCTTGGATGGACTCAGCTAGAGCAGCTAAGGCTGTGCCAGCTCTTAGACAAATTGCCTGGTTGAAATCCAAGGTCAGAGCGTTAATAGCCTGAGCCTGTGTGAAATCAGGCCTATCTTCTGGTAATCCATATAGATTCGATGGGAGAGATAGAGAGCGGAATGAAAAAATGTGTGTAGACTAGTCCTGAAACCTCAGTGGGCTACACTGATCGAGTGTGGTTGAATAATTTAAGTAAAATTGAACTGAAAAACATAGCAATTAAATACATAGATCTTTATGCAACTGACTGACTCCCAACTCAGCTTCATTTGAAAACTTCAGAGCCGAGCAGAAAAATATTTGAAAATGTTATAAATATTTGAACTAATTTACAAGTGTTTAGATATTTAGAGTAAATAACTTGAAGGTCAACTGAAAGATTAAAAAATACAACTGCTACTCATGTTTTCCCCTTGAATACCAAATCAAATATAAATATGTGCAGTGCATCCATTGCAGGGAAATAAAAATGTGTTAAAAATATCAAGGTCATCAGGATAATATGACTCATTTCCCAGAAGCCACTGAGTCTTTCATGTACTCATTATATTTGTTTTTCCTCTTGTTTTTCTTTGCCTGGCTGTTTTTTCTCTTCTTCGTTCCTTTAGTAGTTTCTTCATACAAGAATACTTCACTTCACTGTGGTTCGCCGCCTTGCTTTTTATCTCAGCGGACACAATAAAGCACTTAGTGATGTGGTGTCTCTGACGCTCGCTGAATAATAGAGCTGATGATCAGGAGGCCATCTGCAGGTGGAAAAGGGAAGAGGTGCTAAGTTTGTCACTTCCTTTCAACCTTCTCCTACATGTAATAGATATATCCCTTTAAGCAAGATTTAGAGTATCTATTTGTGGAAAAAATTGGTTTAAGCCATCTATTAAAAGCTTAATATGCCAAAAATTATCCAATAGCTCACAAAAAAAAAAAAAGACAAAGATCAAAGGAGAGTCTGAGTAACATAATTTAATTCGTCTGTTCTGTTTTCCATTAATGTTAATAATCTCCCAGTCCCTCCTTTTTTAACCTACTACTTTGCAGGTCCCAGCCCACAGTTAGGAACTAATGGAGCGCATTATTTAGTGTCTAACATTAGGCAAAAGTGAATGAATTATTGCGAGAGCAAATTTGGTTGTGATAAAGGTTAGACTGTAAAATGTATACAGAAGATGAGCAGAGTCAACCCGGTGTTACCATTTTGAAACCTCAAGCTGAGCATTATCATTCTGCCTGCAGGAGGGACCATAGGGGTTCTGTGCCATGTGGACTGGGCAGAGGCCCTGGCAGTCCAATTCCCTGGTTGCAAAAACTGGCTATAAGGACAGCTTGGGTTCTGGAAACAGAGTAATGTTGTGTTCAGGCATCTGATTAGGATGCCTCCTGGGTA
This sequence comes from Etroplus canarensis, assembly GCA_015106775.1. Taxonomy (NCBI): domain Eukaryota; kingdom Metazoa; phylum Chordata; class Actinopteri; order Cichliformes; family Cichlidae; genus Etroplus; species Etroplus canarensis. The sequence goes on from VUQH01034341.1 coordinate 8,109, forward strand.
CCTCCTAGGTGAGGTGGTTTGAACATGTTGTACCATGAGGAGACTCCAGGACAGACTCTGGACATACTGGAGCGATTGCATCTCTCAGCTGGCTCGGGAATGCCTATATTTTTCATACTTTTTATAACTGAGTGTCTACCTGCTGCTACAGTCAATGCAAATTTCCCCGCTGTGGGACAAATAAAGGATTATCTTATCTCATCTTATTTTTCCACTGGAAGTAATGGAGGAGGTGGCTGGGGAGAGGTCTGGGTGTCTTTGTAGACTGTTGCCCTGGCGACCTGGACCCACACGTGCAGTGGATGAATGGATGAAACTAAGCACTTTTTGCCTTTGAAATTGGACATGACAAGCAAAGGTTTGATCTGACTGAGAAATCAAAGATATCACACATGGTTAAGAATTATCAATGATATTGTAGCTAAACCCTAAAGCATACCATCCTTTATTGTTTGATTGTATGTAATTATCTCTGGGTATGGATGGCTGATTTCCTGATAGACTATATGGTCTGACTTCTTTTTATTATAGCCTATGGTTTTGAGTATGGCACATTTAGAAACAGTGATGACTTATAGCACTGAAATGTCTATTTTTTAATTTAAAGCCATAAAAAACATATTAGGTGATGCCAATGTTGCATTCAGTCATAATTTGGTAACTTGCAGTATTACCAGTTGGTGACAATGTTCTATAATCACAATATAACCAAACCACACTGACACTACCACTAAATTGCACCATCAACTTTTGTTTGCAGAATAATTTTAGATGGGAATGACATAAAGTGACAGCTCACTAGTATTTTGTAGTATTTTGTTTGGACTCAGCATTGTCTATAAAGGTCTAATTAAAATTAAAGGGGAATGCCGTACATGTGAGCATAAAATGTATGACAGTACCCCAGCTGCTTGACATTTTTTTACTTCTTAGAGCAGATATTGCTTAATTATAGTTGCCACCATGAACCCCACACTGTGATGCTTTTGGGAATTCTAGCTTCATTGCTAGTAGCTTGGTTACCTTGCAAAGAAGGCAAGAAGTGATTCGATAGCAGAGGTGGATCCCTTAAAGAGAGAACATCCCAGTGAACATCCACTAATGGAGACATAAAGTTTATGAAGGGTGTGATTTGATGCTCCCACATCTGTTTTTAATGTGTGCAAGTGCATATCTGCTTTGACCATTTTGTTGTGCTGCCACACTCATATAAGTCTGTGCATTTATGTGTGAATGTGTTTGTTTTCTTTGGCCTTTACATGCATGCACAAACAACATATGCTTAAATAGCAGGACGTAGTGGTTGAAACTGTGAGTTAATGGGGAGTTTGACGCCTACAGGGACATTGAATTTGCGTTAATGGCTGGGGCAACCGTGCACGATATGGATGGTGTTTACTAATGAGAGGGAGAGAGACATTCCAAGTCCATCTGTGTATCCACAGTTGTTGATTTGATCAGCCCAAAGTCTTGCAGCATAGCGGGAAATATGACTGTCTCTCTATCTTTCCTTTTCTTTCCTGCTGCTCTGCTGCCCTGTCTTTGTCTTTACTCCTTCCCCTCATTATTTTCTCCCTGCGCCCAATTGTTTTTTGCTGTGCATCAGTGTATATGCATTTTATTGCAAGCAAGTTACGCAAGTCCAATATGTAACCTGTAAGATCACACTTAAAACTTCTTAGTCATCAGCCAGGTATCTGCGATTGGCCCTCCTCTCTTAGCTTGTCACATGTCCGTGTTTCTGTTTAATAGCCTGATGTCTGATGTATGACAGCAATAATCAGGGTAATAAAAAAGTCTAACATCTCCCCAGTGTCCCGGCATTTGTTATTTAGCATCTCTATGAGAAACCCAATGAACGGTAGAAGTGTGAGCTTCAATGTGGAGTCCAGACTGAGAGAGGCCTCACAGTGGAACTCTAAGATGAGGCCCAGTGTGGACATGAATAAAGATCCATTTGTAGACTTTTTATGTTGGTTAGAAGAAACATGAACCTGCACTGTTTGCTTGCTTGTCTATTATGGTGTCTGTCTTTCTAAAAAAAGGTTAAGCAGGCCAGACGAATACCTCTAGTCACAAAGCTCACTTTCTTTAATCTGTCCATTTACTCTGCTCTCCCTCTCCTCCCTTACTCATTGACTCATTGGAGGCAGGGTTGCATTTCCATGGCAACCGTTTCCACTCCCTGTCTGCGTCAGAGGCTCAATTCCTCTTAAAACCTCAGCCCGCTTTCTTTTTATTTTCCTTCCATGCCCTTCCTCTCCCATTCCCCTCTGCCTGCTTCATCCCACTGTCTCCAAATGGAGACTGTGGGTCAGAAAAGTCTTGGGGTCAGCGCCAAGTACACTGCTTGCTGGAAATAGGATTTCAAGGTATAAAATCAAGTGTATAATCCATATGATAGAGAGGTGTGCGTGTTTGTGTGGGCTTAGTGTGAGGGAGTGTGGGAGGTATTGACTGACAGGGTGGGACACAGATGTGGATGTGCCGGGTGGTGAGCGTGACATGACGCCCTTTGCTCGCTGGCAGATGCGGCCTACAGACGCAAAAGGAGAGGGGTGTGAAATTTGCTCTCTAATTGGCCTTCATCACACAACCTCCCTACCACCACCCCCTCGCCTCATCGTCAAACTCCTGCTGTCTCCTACCCTTGGCAGGGAAGTAATGGTGTCACATAGACAAATCCATCAGGTGTCCTGCCTGCGGTCACCAACCATGACGCTGTAATGAGAGCTTCCTGGGTCGTCTTTGGGATAATGATCCTATGTCTTTGGGGGAATGAGAAAGACCTTGATCCTACTCAAGAGAGTTCTACCGGCTAGAGATTTCTCCAAACATATTTACATATTTCACTTATTCAAAATCATTAATTATTTTGAAAGAGAACTAAAGCACTGTAAGCATGGAGGTGGGATCTTAATGGAGCTTATTTCCACTACAACACATCACTGAAAAAAAAGTAATTTCCCCCCTGGGCTTAATAAAGTATTCTGATTCTGATTCTGATTCATTCCCATGACATTTGACAGCCCACTAGATGATCCTGTAAAATGATTGAGAATGAATGCTTCTTTAAGTTGGACACTGAGAAAATCAAAAATATTGGGTAAGAGAGTAAAACCTTGACTCACTTAATTGTGTCCACAAGGAGTAGTCTAAGTATGTCTTATTCACACAGTGCTGTCACCACAGAGCCCTTGGCGCAACATGGTCAATTTAGCTCAGTCATTCAAATGACAGGCATATACTGTTAGACTGCAGCTTATTCTATGAATCACATATTGAGCTTAAAGTAATTGATTAAAGATAGTATTACTGAGTCGTTTCTCTGCAAAAATTTACTTTATCACAGCTTAGCTTTAAGATTTCATACCATCTTCTGATATTTAGAAAGAAGAAAACAGTAGATCATCACTACAAATGTGCCTTGGGACTGAACTCTATCAGTGCATATCTGGGGCACCTTCCACACACTTCTGTCGACCGACTGCAGTTATTACCTCCATCCTTATTACCCACCTGTCGAAAGAACTCATTGAACCGGCAGGTAGAGAAATCCCTTTCATTAAATTTTTCAGTGCTCTATTTTTCATCTGACCACCAAATGTTCACTACCAAGTCTCCCATCTGTATTTTTCCAAGCCTTACGTGTAGCACTTTTTCTTCTAAATGCTTTGTATCCATGTTAGCAGTACAGCACAGAGAGTTGCACAGCTAAAACTGTTGTTCACGATTGAGCTGAATGTATTCTGGCCTTATCGCTGGAAAGGTAAATGGTGCAAACCTTAAGATATTATTTTAAATCCAACCCTAACATGACAAAAGAGTTTTATCTTCTTTATAAAAACAATGCTGCAACAGTCATGAGAAAAGCGTATTTATCAGAAGTACCATGCAATTTCTGGTACATCTGTGATGGATAAATCTAGAAAACCACCAGAAATGTGGGCACAGTTAATGTGTGTGGCTATGAATGAAAATATGAAATGCAGGAAAGCTTTTTATTCACTTTTATGTTTTCTTAAAGTGCAGGTGAGACATGATTTTTGCATCAAGCACAGACTACAGTATGTGCAATACACATGAGAGATAATCGAGAAGACAAGCAAGATACTTCAGCAGGTTGATAATAGGGAGAAATTACAGTAAGTCCCCGCACCCTATTGGTTACTCTTGTGACTGAAACAGTGGGTCTTTAATTTCTAGCATGCACATAAACAAAGCACTATTTTTTTCTGGTTAAAATAACTGTCATTACCAGGTTTGTCAGCTGTTGCTAACTAATTAAGTTAACATTAATTAGCATAAAAAGCTAGCTCTGTGAGTCAAAAATATATCTCCAACTGACTTATTAATACTCCCAACTTGATTTATACAGAAATCTTGTCTTAGCTGATGGCTTCTTACATTATACTGTGCTAAAATATTGATACTAAAATTGTACAGCTGATGAAAAAGGCTAAAAACTAATGATCTATGTAGAAGACATGTAATGGCAGATTTAAAAATGGCATAAGAGAAAAACCTTTTATGAATACTGTATATCAGTGGCATTCCATCAGGGCAAGCAAGGCAAAGGGTGCTAGTCCAGTGAAACCTGAAAATAGACCTCATTTAAAACATACCAAAGTAAATGCAGTATCTCTCCTTACATATCAAACTATGTTCTGTCCCATAAAGCATCTCCCACTGCCTGTTTGCATTTATCACATAAATTACTGCCATCTTATGGCCACGGTTGGCTCTTGTCTCTTGTCTTAGCTTGACTCCGAGCTATTGGAATTTATAGCTTCTTTCATTTTCATGGGCTTGTCCCTGTCCCATTAACAAAAGCTGGAGCTTTTCAAGCTGAGAGGTCAGCAGCTTTTTGTGGTTGTCTATGCATTTGCTTTGTGGATAAACCTGTGGTCTTTGACAGGAGACTGACCGGAGACCAGCGTGATAGACAAGCTACTCCTTTCACTGCTCTGATCAGTTACAATCTGTGCATAATTCTACACATGCACGTACACCAGCCACTTCATTAGTTAAACCTTGCAAGTATTGAGTTGGACCCCCCATTTACCTTCAGAACTGTCCTAATTCTTGGCATAGATTCAACAACGTACTGGAAATGCTCCTGATATTTTGGTCCGTATTAACATGGTAGCATCACACAGATGCTGCAGATTTGTCAGCTGCACATCCTTGATGCCACTCTGCCATTCCTCCACATCTCAAAGGTGCTGTATTGGATTGAGATCTGGTGACCGTGTAGGCCATTTGAGTACAGTGAACTCATTGTCATGTTCAAGAAACCAGATGATTTAAAGTGCGTTATCCTGTTGGTACACTGTGTTCATAAAAGGATGGACATGGTCAGTGCCAATACTCGGGTAGGCTGTGGCATTTAAACAATGCTCAGTTGAGCCTAAGGGGTTCAAAGTGTACCAAGAAAATATCTCCAACACCATGCCTGAACTGTTAATACGAATCACGATGCATCCATATTTTTTATGTTGTTTACACCAAATTCTTGCCTTGACGTCAGAATGTTGAAGCAGAAATCAAAACTTATCAGACCAGGTAATGTTTTTCCAATCTTCTGTTATCTGATATTGACAAGTCCATAGGAACTGTAATCTCAGTTTCCTGTTCTTAGTTGACATGAGTGGCATTCTGTATGGTCTTATGCTGCTGTAGCCCACTTGCTTCAAGGTTTGATACTTATGCATTCAGAGATTCTCTTCTGTATTCCTTGGTTATCACAAGTGGTTTTTTTGAGTTCCCGTCAGGATAAAGCAGTCTGGGCATTCACCTCTGATCTCTGGCATTCTTAAGGCAATCTACCCTAGGAACTGCCACTCACTGGATATTTTATATTTTTTGGGCCATTCTCTCTAAACTCTAGAGATGATTGTGCAGGAAAAGCCCAGTAGATCAGCAGTTTCTGAAATATCCAGACCAGCTGTCTGGCACTAACAACCATGCCATGTTCATAGTCACTTAAATCGCCTTTCTTGCTCAGATTGATCTTAAACAGGTCACTTTAACTATTTCTACATGCCTAAATGCATCCAGTTGGTGGCATGTGCTTGGCTGATATATTTGCATTAACAGGTAGTTGAACAGGTGTACCTAATGAATTGGCTGGTGGGTTACATGTGGAAACAGAGGTAGCATTACCAATTAAAGGAGCAAATTACTCTGTGATTCATCTTCTCGAAAGATAGATGTTCTCTTACTGAAAACGTTGGCAAGCCTGTTTAATTTAGAGGAGTTAGAGTGCAGTGTGAAAAAACTTCTTATAACTCCTTCAACATGTTAACAGGGAAATACTTAATGATAGAGAGGGGCAGCAACTCCTACCTGTTTAATAAAACAGCCAAGTTTAATGAGTGCAGGCTCAACCAGCACTTTCAGATTATTTTTTCATTAATATTTTTAATCCCCCTGTAAATATTTTATTTATTTATTTTAATATACCTTTTTAAACAAGGTGTAGTCCTGTTTTTCTGAGCTCATTAAAAGCTGTTTTCTAGACATACTTTGTCCTCTCAGGACAGCCACACACACACAAATGATTTTAGTGGTTTTGTAGAATATGGCACATTACTGTAGATTAAACAAAATTTAGATTATTTAATATGGGCTTAGCCTTAAATATCTGCAGCAGTAGATCTCTTCTTGCCTTTCTGTAAAAGTTTAACTAGTTAGCTGTGTGTTCATGCTAGAGCATAGAAACACATTTTACTCCCTCCCATTTTATCCATTACCAGTTAGTAAGGTGGCTGTCCTGAAACAGTTTGGATAAAACTTCTCCAGATACACCACACCCTTCACTCATCAACCATCTGTTTATCTCCCTAGATATTGCCTGCCACCTTGTTTGACTGGAGTACCAGATGTAATGCACAAACAAATTAAAAAGCTGATAATAAGCATTACTCTAATCAAATCTGCATAACCAAAATTTGTTCAAGGGTGGTGATTTGAACTCATAAAATCTCTGTCAAAGCAAGACATTTTGCACACATAGATAGAATGAACACACAAAGACCTTCACTCTTAATTGAATTTTTGTATTTTTTGGCATAAATACACAGAGAAGGTCTTTGGACTTTGCTATTTCATATTTCTTGCTGTCTGTTGTAAATTGCAGTCGTGGGTCTGCTGGTTCAAGGCATTGGTACATGTATCATAGCCTTTTGTTGGATTTTGCTGATTATAAAATTATATTTTGTCAGACTTAGGCTCTGACTACCACCCCGACTTAACTGCCTGCCTTGCAAGTTACAGATGCTAAGCTATGACTTGACAGTTGTTCTGGGCTTAGCTTTAGCTGTCAATTCAGCGATGTTCCTGAGACACGCCTATAAATATCTAACTTTTCTAGACTTTAAAAATCTTCATTCCTTTAAAAACTTATACAAAGGCCAGTAACTGACCATGTGTGATGTTTGAGATGTCTGTCAACTTTCTTTCACCTCTCTATGACTGGTGTTTCAGGTCGCTGCTTGCAGACTGAGAAAAGAGAGGTGTGTTTGATTCGGTCCACAAAGCAGCTTGGGGACACACCGACACAGCTTTAATATTCGTGGCCACAGCTTTTGTGCCCAAAAGGGCATTTCTTTAGGAAACTATGAACCAAACCCCTACCTTGTGAAAGCCTGGGTAACATCCATATTTATATGTGCTCCAGTAGTTTATTATGACCTAAGGAAGGCAGTGGTCTAATTACAGATTTATCTAATCTTAATTCATTATCACGGTCATAATTAGTGGAAACATAAATTGATTATAAAATCTTGGTTATCCATCAATATGTAGTTATACTTCTGTCAGTACCTCGGTTGCAGAGCTGTAAGAAGGAAGCATTGATATGAAATTCAATATGTGTTTGAAATGGCCAATGTAAATGCCACATTTTTTCTGTCAGTTTGTTTAGCTTTTGGGTTTTTTCCACATTTGTCTCAAGGAAATAGATCTCCATGATACATAATTAACTGTTTCTAGCTTTTTGACCCCTCTATCTTTCCATTTACATTTAGGTAGCACAAAATTAATGACAAGGCAATTTGGGAAATCTTGGATATCTAATTTTCCAATACGCTGACTATCTGCCGATACTGAATTTTGGCTGAAATATTGATGCAGCCCTAGTATTTTTGGGTGACTCCAAGTGAGACTGAGCAATCCAGTTCCAAATCAGTGACGACAAAACTAATTGCAACTTAGATTTAAGATGTTCAGCACGTTTACTAATTTTCATGCATATTTCTGTTTTCTTTTTACAGATTTTCTTGACAGTTTTCTACCTTTCAACTTAGAGATGTGTGGAATATGTCATGATTGTAATATTTGCAACTACACCTAATAACATATACATATAATATAATACGTATAATATACTATTTTCTCATATGCTATAGCATTTAGTGCTCAGTTACACTTTATGGACAAAAGTAGTGGGCCACACTTTGTAATCACTGAATTCTGGTATTTCATTCAGTCCTATTGCCACAGGTGTGTAAAATCAACCAGCTAGCTATGCAGTGTGCCTTTACAAACATTTGTGATAGAATGGGTCATTCTGAAGAGTTCACTGAGTTTGAGTGTAGCGTTATAACAGGAGGCCACTTTGCAGCAAGTCAGTTCATGATATGGATGCCCGTGTAGATATTCAGCAATGAATGTAATTGGTATTATTGCAAATTCGATGCATTTAGGAACCGCAGCAACTCACTCATGAAATGGCAGACCATATAAAGTTACAAAGCAGGGTCACTGAGTGCTGATGCACATCACCAACACTCTACTGACTCATTAGCTGAGTTCCAAACCTTCTCTAGCATTAACATCAGCACAAAAACTTTGCACTAGGAGCTTCATGGCATGGCTTTCAATTGCCAAGCAGCTGCATGCAAGCCTTATATCACCAAGCACAATGCCAAGCTGCAGGTGGAGTGGTGTAAAGTATGATGCCCCTGGACTCTGGAGCAGTGGAAACATGTTCTGTGGAGTGACAAATCACACATCACTATTTGGCAGTCTGATGGATGAGTCTGGGTGTGCCGAATGTCAGGATAATGTTACTTTTCTGACCACACTGTGCCAACGGGGATAATGCTATAGGGTTTTTTTCTCTGGGCTTGGCCTGGGCCCCCCTGTTTGCAGTCAAGGAAAATCTTAATGCTTCAGCTTACCAAGACATTTTGGACAACTCTGTGCTTCCAACTCTGTGGGAGCATTTTGGGGAAGGCCCTTTTCTGTTCCAGTATGACATTCCCCCAATGTACAAAGCATCCAACAGTATCAGTTTGGTGTGGAAGAACTTGACTGACCCACACAGAGCCCTGACCTCAACCTCATCCAACACCTTTCGGATGAACTAGAACAGAGATTGTGAGTGAGAGACTCTTGCCCACCGTCAGTGTCTGACCTCACAAATGGTCGCATTAATAGAAAAAAGTTGCCACAGACATATGCCAAAATCGTATAGAAAGCCATTCCAGAAGAGTGGAACTTGTTATAGCTGCAAGGGGGTGCAACTCCATATTAGTGCTTATGGAGTTAGAATGGCATGTCAAAAAACTTCTTGTAGGTATAATGTGTTGGTGTTGGTGGCCCAGTACTTTTGTCCACAGTGCGTATGTCTGTGTTTTGGTTGATTGAATTTGTTTACAGTGTGGAGTCCACGACCTGCTTGTGTTGAAGTGTTTTGTAAACCATTCTTTCTAAATATTCGCTTCTTAAACTTTTATGCTTGTGCCAGTGCCTTCCACCTTCTGTTCCACTTTTGTATCATGGGCTTCAGAGTGACAGCTATGGCTAGTTGCACCACCCGTTTTATGGACCTGAGGAGTCAGTAAGGCCAAAGAAGAGACTCCCCAAGGTCTGTCTCATTAGAGACAGTTTCTTTGTCACAATTCTCTCGTAGTAACAGCTTTAGGCTTTGCTTTCCCTCGTGTTAATTACAGGGGCTGTATAAGTAATTGGCTCCTCTTGGATTCTAAAGCTAAGGCAAAGGATGGGATGGAAAAAAGAGGACAAAACAGAGTTCAGGGTAAAAGAGATCATTTTTCCTTTATTCAAAGGAAAATTCAGTACATACTTTTGTGCTCATGAAGCAAGTTTAGGTGTTTGAGGCTAAGATTAGGAATCATACTCTCTTATATCTGGTTACCCCTCCCAGCTATTTCTCTTCCTTTTTGATGATAATGTTTTCTTTATCCAACACCCCATGTGTTTTTCCTTGAAGTTGGTAAAATGAGTGGGACCCTGCAGTTGACAACAAGGTGTGCAGTCACCCGGGCTGACTGCAGATGATATCCACAGGGTTGTCAAAAGAATTTTGCTGAAGACAGCATCATGCAGCTGGTTTTTGACCATCATGTCTTTATGATATTCAAGCTATAATTTGTACTACTCTCTGTGGCTTTAGGTAATAGCCAGACAACTGCTTAGTCTGCTTAGCATGCCTGCTCACGCAGATATATCAGAGCACTGATTCTGTTTATCCAGGCTCCTAATGAAATATTCCATCTTTGCCACCTCAGTGGGATGGGGAATTGAATGTGCAGAGGCTGCTACACTGTCTCATATTGTGACCTGCTGAATGAGGGAAAGCTATCAGATTGTCAGATTGTCTGTATCATTATTTGCAACGATCAGCGCATATAAGCTTGACACTACAAGTATTCAATTTGGATGGTAATGATATTACGGCCGAAAGTGTATGCACTCAAATCATCCCTAATGGCAGCACTAGAGCATGTATTGAATTGGACAGATTGAAACATGCTGCAGCCTATTGATGTTGAACCTCAGGTCTCGACTGACACAGGAAGAACTTTCATGATGTTTTATAAGAAGCCCACGTACTGTGAACATTTGCAGGGTTCATTTTATTCCAAAGTGCATGGTGCAATGCAGCAAATGTCTCGGTCAAGGAACTCTCTAACACAAAAGAAACAGCACATTAGTCACAGATTTGGGTCAACAACACACGCCGAGATAATAAACATATTCATTCTCTTTGATTATTTTTTCTTATGTTATCTTAGGCCTTTTTATTTGTCTTAGCATCTAGTACATCCCTTTTTTTGCTGCTGCAATGGCCCACTTCCCCTACAGGGGTGATTAAAGTTTCATCTTATCTTCAAACGAGATTACAACATGCAGTAGCTCTCCCACAGGTTGAAGTGCTAATTCAGGTATAGCAGATTGACCAACCAGACAGCTACCAGTGAAAGGAAATCCTTTTACTTCCTTTTGGCAGTGCATATTCTTCAAGGGTACGATTAGAGTTTAGCCTGTTCTACAGTATGATTATTTGTTTGATTCCTGCTTTCATTTATTTATTTATAATGGTGACACGTAGCTAGAGGGATTTGTAGATGTCCTTATCTGTAGGTGATGAACAGATGAGCTTAATATTATCACTTCTGATCCGCGTCATAGGAAAACTGTCAGCCAGGATTTGTCTTCAGATGTTTAAAGTGGTCTTTAAGACAGAAGTGTCAACAGGAACAAATAAGGTGCGACAAATGACTTGTGGGGGTTTTGGTTGAAACTGTCTGAGACACTTGGAGACACTCTTTGAGTTTTCTATCTTTTTTTTAAATCCTGCCTTATTCTAAGTGGTATGATAATCTTTGTACAACTGATTTTTAGTCATGTAGGAAGTAAGGAAGTCACCAGAACCAATACTTACGATACCTTTCTATGCCAAAATTCTGAAAATATGGCAGTACCTGCTGTTTGTAATTATCGGTACTACTACCATGTTTGCGATTCTTCTGGAACTGACGGGGGCAGTAAAGCTACAAGTCTTCTAGTCTGTCCTTATACAATTTTCACCCTGGGCTTAATAAATTATTATGATTATGATTATAATTCTTACTTGCTATAGAAGGAAGCCAACAAACAGAGGAAACATTACAAATGGTGCAGTGGAAGCTACACATGGAAGAATGGCAACTACTGTAGTACAGCTGCCGGGATAGCTCTGCCCGCCTCAATTAATAAGAAAGGAAGTCAGGAGTCTGGTGTCAAAGTCTTTTGCTTTTGAGGCTGATGACCAAAATGTGATAATTGATTCACAAAACATTATATGCAAATAATGCTTTTAAGACCAAGGGAGGAAAGGCTTCCACTTTAGTCAAGCACCTAAAAGAGACCAGTATCCAAATCCTTAAAAGAATTAAAGGTTTCAATTCATATTGAATTTGGTATTGAGGATTGCATAATTTTCAAGGTTTTGGTAGAGACTACTAAATTTATGATGTCAAGATATCCCCAGTAGGAACATATTTTGGGTGTCAAAGTAGTAACATTTATTACGTCACAGAGTATTTATAAACAAAACCATTTCTATAGCTTGGTCTCCTCTTCAAAATAAGATCAGCACAACCATGCCACCTTTAGTGTTAAAAGGAACGCCAAGGTTCTGTCATCTATTCTGAAATTAGCTGGAAGACCCTCGACAGGTGAATGGCAGGCACCTGATTAGAGAAACGTCATCAGAAAAGGTTCCACTGAGGACAGCTTTTTTTCTAATAAAGAGAGGTATTCTAAATATTAAAAAAAAATACTATTTGAGTTTCCATTTTCCTCTAATAGCACATTCTTGTTAAGGCAAATGATTCTTGGCACTCTGGAGAAGTGGTTATGGTTATGGTTATGTGATTGGTTAGGTTTGTGTGTGTGTGTGTTTTTTTTTTAGTGCGTGTTAGCAGGGTTACCCAAAAAGTTCTGGATGTATTTTCCTAAGAAGTGGGACTTGGCCTGGCACCAGATCTGGATCCAGGAGTTCTCAGCAGGATTCTTGCCTATTGGAGACAATCCACATCATAGGTCACAAATACAACCTGAACTACAACGTTAATGTGTTCTTAAGAAAATTTCACAAGCTAATCTGCATCCAGATATCTTCCTGCATCTGAGGATTTAATTCATGCTTTAAGGGGAGATCATGTTCAGCCTTGATGGAGGTAACCAGTTTGGGACTGCTCTTGTTGACTCAAGTGCTCTTACTTGAATTATCTCATGTATACCAAGTTGCATTATTAGAAGTCTCTGATCGTGGTGCGTGGCCATAAAAAGGAAACTATTATCAGATCGATTTTTATGCCTCTGTTGCGGAGGCATTATGTTTTCACTTGTCCTTCTGTCCATTACAGATGTTGTTAGCACTACAGGAGCTGTCTTGTTTGCTGGTCCTTTACCAGACTTTGATTAATACCTTTGATGGGATGAAGATCTGATGACATTTACAATATTGTGGGGTCAAAGATCAAGGTCACACAGCATCATATTTAAGGCAGAGGCATACCAGCCAAGTTCTGGACATTTCATTTGGGATTTTAAAAAAATCAGACTTATTAGTTCATGTTTTTCATGAATCCAGCACATTAGTTACAGCATATTAAAAGGGAACTGATGGGATCCAGGTTTGTTAATGCTGCAGCTGTGATGCATATTCTGCTGCATGTACTGCACAGTGCTAAGAGAATTTTATGATTGAAGCTTGAGCTGCTCAACAAGACAAGGCACATTTTTTAATTACCCCAAACATATTTTTCTGCATTCTGTTCTGGAATGCATACCCCAATATCAATATATTTGCAACAGGTCATCGTCACATCTAACACATTTAAACTATTTATCGGTCTGCTTCTAATTAAAAGGATGTCAGCTTCTGCTCTCGGTCCTATGTTGTCTTTTGATAACAATATAAGTTCCTCAAATTTATTGAAGTGCAAAATGAATCCCTGGAAAAAACACTTTAGTTAAAAGTTGTTATTACAAACCTTCAGGTCATCTTCTTAGCCCTCTATCACAGGCACTCGAAATACCCCAGTGATATTTCATACTTGACACTGTGCCATTGGTGAATTGAATACTAAACACCAAATGCGCATCAAAAGCTGACGGTTCAATTTTCTTACAGTGCAAGGCAAATTATGTCTCCCTTGTTTATCTTGTTTTTTCCTCCTTCACACTGTTGAACTGGAATCCTGCCATGCCCTACAATCTTTTTATTGTACAATATTAAAAGAACCAGTCAGCTGTTGAATTCATATTCACACCCAAATCCACAAATTGCAAGCCAGCAATTGCTTGATTCCTCCTCACACAAGAGATTTTTTACCCAGTTGTTTAGATAAACTGCACATTCTCTCACCATAAAAAGTGAAAACATTTCTTATCTGCCGATCAGTTTACTGAAGAAAAAAAAATTGGCTCAGTTCTCCTTACCTCCCTCCCTTACTTTCTCCTCCACTCTCGTCTCCTCAGTTGTGTTTGCTTTGTTTTGCAGTGTGCTTCAATGCACAGAAAGATGCTTTGGTTGCTCAAGGTTAGATTGCAACACTGATCAACAAAGAACGTGTACGTTTCCTTTTGTCTGACATGAGCAGTGCGCCTCCCCACACAAACATACAACACATTTACCTACAGACATTTACACAAATATGCATCAAACACATCCAAACTCAAGAGGTTTCAGTACGGAGCCAGAATTTTTAGCACTTTGCCTGAAAGAACTAACAAATGTAAGCTGCCGTATCTGCTACAGTGTCAGATACAGATTTAATTGACCTGCCATATCTTAAGCTACTTTCCTGCATAGTGCATTTATATTAATTTAGTCTTTTAATTAATTGTAATATGTATGTTCGTATGGCTGGAACAAGGTTAAAGTTTAGCTTAGTATAGGACAATATGACTGAGACCCTGTACCAGTTAGTGGTTTCTAACCAGTAAACAACTTCATTTCTGTAGCTATGCAGTGTGTGGGGAATGGGAATAAATACAACAAAGCACCAATGAGAGCTTCTCCATTCTCAATTCTAACAAATTTTCTAAGCTTACAAGCTATCCTGAAACCTGGGCCAGGTAAGCTAGTGGCAGTGTGCTAACTCTAGACTGCACACACACCAAATATAGCAAATACAGTCGTGAAAAATAAATTTTTCACAGGCGTCTGTGCAGATTTGTGAAAATCTAATCCTACACCCTTATTGGTTTCATGGGAATTATGAAGGTAAGTAGCAGCCAGGTGCTGCTTATCAAATAAAACTGATTAACTGAGCATCAGTCAGTGTGACTACCTCTATAAAAGCAGAAATTTTGGCACTTTGCTTGTCTATGCCACAATCTTCCCAGGAGTGGATGTTCCAGCCAATCTATATGTGTTGCATATTGCAGTTCATATAGACATCAATGTTCCCTCTAAGCTGCACGCTTGCATGCACGCTGCATAGATTTGCTGCACGCATGTGCGCTACATAGACTTCCCGCGTGCATGTGTGCTGCATAGATTTGCTGTGCGCGAAGGATGCCGGAGCAGTGCACGATTGTAC
>VUQH01034351.1:21129-36849 GCA_015106775.1 Etroplus canarensis
ACTCCCAGCAAAAATCTCCACATCTTCAATTCTGCCACCTCCAGCTCTGACTCCTATCTTTTTGTCAGTGCCACCGTCTCCAAACCATGCATCATAGCAGGCCTCACTTCTTCTTCTTCTTCTTTCGGCTGCTCCAATTAGGGGTCGCCACAGTGGATCATCTGCCTCCATCTCACCCTATCCCTTGCATCCTCTTCCCTCACACCAGCCCTCTTCATGTCCTCTTTAACTACATCCATGAAATTCCTCTGTGGTCTGCCTCTTTTCCTCCTGCCTCTCAGCTCCATCTTCAACATCCTTTGTTCAATATATCCACTATCATTCCTCTGTTCATTCAAAGCTTCTCAACCTTGCCTCTCTGACTATGTCTCCAATCCACTCAATCTGAGCTGTCCCTCTGATGGACTCATTTCTAATCCTGTCCATCCTGGTCACTCCCAGCGAAGAGCTCAACATCTTCAACTCTGCCAAGTCCACCTCCTGTCTTTTTGTCAGTGCCAACATCTCAAAACCATACATCATTGCAGGTCTCACAACAGTCTTGTAAACCTTCCCTTTCACTCTTGCTGCTATCCTTCTGTCACAAATCACCCCGATGTCCATCTCCACCCTACACCGCTACACTTTCTTCTTCACCTCTCTTGTGCTCTGTCCATTGCTTTGGATGGGTGACCCCAGGTTTTTAAACTCATCCACCTTCACCACCTCTACTCCTTGCATCTTCACCATTCCACCTGCCTCCCTCTCATTCATACACATGTATTCTGTCTTGCTTCTATTGCCGTTCATTCTTCTCCTCTTCAGTGCATACCTCCACCTCTGTACGCTTTCTTTTACTTCCTGCCTTCTCTCACTACAGATCACAATGTCATCTGGGAACATAACAATCGCCAGAGACTCCTGCCTGATCTCATCTGTGTCCATCACCACTGCAAACAAGAAGGGGGCCAGAGCTGATCCCTGATGTTCCACCCCTACTTTGAACCCATCCGTCATTTCAACTTTCTGTGGAGTGCTGTCTCCATACATGTCCTGCACCACCCTCACATACTGTACTTCTCTACTTCTCCTGCCTTTCTCATACAATACCACATTTCCTTTCTTGGCACCCCATTGCATGCATCCACAAGATCCATGAAAACACAGGGCAAATCCTACTGACTTTCTCTATTGTTCTCCATCAAGACTTGCAAAGCAAATATTGCATCTGCAGTGTTCTTTCTCGGCATGAAGACACACTGCTGCTCACTGATCATCATCTCTCTTCTTAACTTAGCTTCAACAACTCTTTCCCACATCATCATGGTATGGCTCATCAGCTTGAACCCTCTGTAGTTGCTGAAATTCTGCACATCAGCCTTATTCTTGAACATCAGTACCAGTGCACCTCTTCTCTATTCTTTAGGCATCCTTACATTCTCCAAGATTATGTCTATCAACATTACTAATAGATGTAAATATTAAAAATCTCCTACCGTATATAACCACTCTGCAGTGGCTTTTAATGATTGTTTGATACTTCAACTTAGTGGTTTCATAACAATAATACAATTTTTGTAATACATTATAAAATATAAGCTTAAAATCTATTTTTATTGCCCAAGTAACCAAAAATAAAATGAAAATAAATTCTAGGAATTCACAGAATTTTTGTCTTAACTGCTTGCAGACTATTTGTGCTTACATGTACATGCATAGTCACCCCAAAGGCCCATTTTGAGGCAGGAAAAAGGCTGCTTCCAGACCTACCTATGATTGTGGAGAAGTAATCAAATTAAAACCAGCTTATTGTGATATCTTTCATCCTTCTCATATGTTTGTGTGCTTGTTGTGAAAGTCTTTCCACATGAGTTTGTTGGTGTTTTCTTGGTACAGACCAAATACCGGGAACCCTACAGATTTAGTTTAAAAGTGAACGCAAAAAAAAAATGTTTTGTTTTCTTTTGTCAAAGCCATAGAGAGCTGCTGGAGATGGGCAAAAGAGGTGCACAGGTTCAAAACCCCTGGTTTAATCAAACTGGTGCTTTGCCTAATGTCACATGTCTGACATGATCCTGAATCTGAGGGCAACACTGTTTGGGTATAATTTACAGTACTAAGCAAAAGTCTTGAGCCACCCATCATTTCTTTATATTTTCCTTTCAAGGAGCCAGACTTTTGGCAATTTTTTAAATGGTCATGAGCAGTAGCTATCTAGGTTTCTATTTTCTTTGGGCATTGGCTGCCATTTCAAACATTTCAGTCCAGTCCTTGTGCCAAACTGTTTTCAGAGGAATGCTTTTTTGTATAGACTTTTGAATTATTCTTGTATACCACAAATTTTACATAAGTACCTCTCTTAGATATTTGTATGTGTATATATTTATGTATATATGTATGTATGTGTGCATATAAATATGTACCTTTTGCCTGCTCTCTTGTATTCTCCACCAAGGGGTCGCCACAGCAGATTAATCCACATTGGTAATTTGGCAGAGGTTTTACGCCGGATGCCCTTCCTGACACAACCCTCCATGGTGAGAGGGGCTTGTGTCCCCACCTGGAGTCGATCCAGGGACCTTTTGCTTGTGCATACTTTTTAAAAAAATTAAAGGAACACTTTTTAACCATAGTACAGCATCGAGTCAGTTGAGCTTCTAGGAAATTAATCTGGTCAATTAAGTAGCAGAGGGGGTTAGTAATCAGTTTCAGCTGGTTTGGTGTCATTGAAATCAACAACAGGTGCACTAGAAGGGACAGCAATGAGACAACCTCAAAAGCAGGAATGGTTTTACAGGTGGAGGCCACTGACATTTTTCCCTACTCATCTTTTCTGACTGTTTTTTCCACTAGTTTTGCATTTAGCTAAGGTCAGTGCCACTACTGGTAGCATGAGGTGACACCTGGACCCCACAGAGGTTGCACAGGTAGTCCAACTTCTCCAGGATGGCACATCAATATGTGCCATTGCCAAAAGGTTTGCTGTGTCTTCCAGCACAGTCTCAAGAGCATGGAGGAGATTCCAGGAGACAGGCAGTTACTCTAGGAGAGCTGGACAAGGCCATAGATAGTCCTTAACCCATCAGCAGGACCGGTATCTGCTACTTTGTGCAAAAAAGAACAGGATGAGCACTGCCAGAAGCCTACAAAATGACCTCCAGCAGGCCACTGGTGTGAATGTCTCTGACCAAAAAATCCGAAACAGGCTTCATGAGGGTGGCCTGAGGGCCCGACATCCTCCAGTGGACCCGACATCCTCCAGTGGACCCTGTGCTCACTGCCCGGCACTGGGGAGCTCCGTTGGTATTTGCCATGTAATACCAGAATAGGCAGATCCACCACTGGTGCCCTGCTTTTTACAGATGAGAGCAGGTTCACCCTGAGCACATGTGACAGATGTGAAAGGGTTGGGAGAAGCCATGGAGAACATTATGCTGCCTGTAACATCATTCAGCATGACCAGTTTGGTGGTGGTCAGTGATGATCTGGGTAGGCATATCCACGGAGGGACACAGAGATCTCTACAGGCTAGGCATTGGCACCCTGACTGCCATTAGGTATCCAGATGAAATCCTTGGAACCACCGTCAGACCCTATGCTGGTGCAGTCAGTCCTGGGTTCCTCCTGGTGCACCACAGTGCCTGGTCTCATGTGTCAAGAGTATGCAGGCAGTGTATATGTCTACGGGTATGTACATATATTTACACATATACTTTTACCTTGATTTTTAATTATTTATTATATTTACTTATTCATTTACTTATTTACATACAGCACACTGTTGACCTTGACTTTATTTGTTTGATAAGCCACTTAACAATGATCTATGAATTGCTCAAGCATATAAACTCAGCTAACAAAAAGGATGAACCAGTGTTGTGTCTACACATAACAGACAACTTAGCAAAGAAGCCATTTTAAATTGTACCTTTAGACACTTTGTTACTAGCAGCCTGTCACAATAACACATCATTTGTTCCCATTTCTTTAGCTGAATCTATGAAAATGCCAAAGATAACACAGTTTGACAAACTTGAAGTAGTATTTTTGTACCAACAAGGTGATTTCCAAAGAGCAGTTAACCGAAAACTGAAAACAATGTGCAGTACGTTCTTAAAACATTTGGGGAAACTGGTCAAGTGGAGGAAAAAAGAAGTGGCAAACCTAAAAAAGAAAAATATATCTACTTATCTACAGCAAATGAACAGTATCTGAAAGTCATGTATTTAAGAAACAGGGAAAAAAAATCAGCAAAGACCTGACACAGGACTTAAGAGATGCATCTGACCCTTCAGTTGATCCATCTACTGCTCACTGAAGCATCATCAGAAATGCTCTCAATGGAAGAGTCAAGAAGTCAAGAAGCCATTCTTAAGGAAGGGAAGCAGGGAGAAAAGGCTGAGGTATGCCAAATTACGCAAGAATTGAACTGAAAATCAGAGGAAATAGGTCTTATGGAGTGATGAATCCAAAGTTAAAATTTCCGATTCCAGTTGTAATCAATATGTGAGGAGGTCAGGACAGAGGTACAACAGTGAGTGTCCACAACATCCAAAGAACTTTAGATGTTCTTCAAGAAGCCTGGAGAACATCTTAAAGAAATTCCAAGAAAGCTTAAATGAAAGAGTTCAGGCTATGCTGAAGAATAAAGATGGTCATACCAAATACTGGTTTTCAAACTCATTAGAAC
This sequence comes from Etroplus canarensis, assembly GCA_015106775.1. Lineage (NCBI taxonomy): Eukaryota > Metazoa > Chordata > Actinopteri > Cichliformes > Cichlidae > Etroplus > Etroplus canarensis. Next base: position 25,799 of record VUQH01034351.1, read on the forward strand.
TGTACAAACTGTATTTGCCTAATATACTGTATTTGTTTGCATGTTTCAACAAATCTTTGCACCCATTTCCCATGTTCCTAGCAAAATATAAAGAAATGAAGGGTAGCTCAAGTACACGTTTCACGTTTTTATATACAATGAACTATCACGTTATAACGTGATACGTTTCACGTTTTTACAATAAACTATCACATTATAACGTGATAAGGTATAAATTTTTTTTATATGGGTGGCAGCTCTACGCTTCCGTACTCAAGACTTACATAGTAGGGTCAAGAAAATTTTTGACCTACATAGTTTTATTGTAGTCAGTCAGCAATGAGTTCATCAGATTTAAAGAAAGAAAAACCGATTGTTATGTTACAAAACAAATTGTCTATTAGGCCAAATATTTGCATGTATTTTAAATACTATGTTTACTTGCTCCATTATGAAATAAGTAATAATAATTAAGTTTGTCCTACAGGCCTTTATGTAACAATGTCACTAAGATAACACCCAATTTATACACTAGTTTCTCAAAAGCTTAATGAAATACTAAGATTACTTAAGCTAAATACCAAAGTATGTAAGTATGTGATGAAAACCAGAAAAAAATTAATTTGTTTTACATTCAGTGTATTCTTTGGAAGTGGGTTAATCTACACAGGACTTCAGAAGATTGGCCAGACTATTATGCTAATCTCAAAGTGTGCACTAGTCATAGCAGGATTAACCAGCAGGACTATTTTGCCTTCAAAATAAAAGTCAGTAGATACAAGATTTGTCAATTAATTATTTGTTTTAAAGGCTGTAAATAGATTAATTATATTGTAATTAAATGTTGTCTTTTCTCTCCGATAGTCTGTGTCTCTCTTTGCTCTCCTTCCTCTCTTCTCTCTTCCCTCAGATGGCTGCCCCTCCCTGAGCCTGGTTCTGCCGGAGGTTTCTTCCTGGTAAAAGGGAGTTTTTCCTTCCTACAGTTGCCGAGTGCTTGCTCATAGGGGATCATCGGATTGTTGGGGTTTTCTCTCTAATGCTGTAGGGTCTTTACCTTACAGTGTAAGGCGCCTTGAGGCGACTTTTGTTGTGAATTGGGACTATATAAATGCAATTTAAACTGAACTGAAATGAATTAATATCATGTACTCCTGGTTTTCTCTCTGAGAAGTTAGCCACTTCCAGACTGCTCCAGAAGCTTCTCTGTTTCTTTCTACAATTTAAGTATTTCTAAGTCATATGTGGCGTAAGTCTGATCGATTTTTCAGTTTTGGTCAAAGAATTTGGTGAAAAAAAAAACTATATTGCTTTTTGCATGTCATTTTCTCTGTAAACAGATTCTCTTATATATGCACCATAATATCGTTCAAATCCTTGCGTCTCAAGTCAGGCACGGTAGCATCAGGGGCAGGATAACCGACAGGAAGTAGCATCAGAAGCTTCTCATTTGTGGGGCGTTTAAGAAGGAGCCTGAGCTGGGGGCCGCAGTTGAGGGGCGTCGATGTGACAGTAACAAGACCCACATTCTACAAGGCAAATGGAGAAAAAACACAGAGATTCATCTGCTTTGTTCTTGGATATTACAAGCAGACAAGGAGCTACTTAGTATATCCTTAACTGCATGCATTTCCAAGCAGTTGGAAACTTTTAAATTTTGACCTGTAATGCAGCCAGCAGGATCCCACAGGATATGGACACACTGATTTCATTGTAGTAATGTGTCTTTTTCTTCCCGTTTGGTAGAATCCCATAGGTCTGTTTAAAGATGAGGATCAGGTATGGTGCAACGTCTAAGTACTCCTTGATCCAATTTGTCCTGCAAGAGGAAAGAAGTTGTTATAAAAAAGGAAAGAGACATGTGAAATTAGAAAATGCAGTTATATTTACTTCTGAAGAAAATAATTTGAAAATGAGCTGAGAATGTAATTAAGTCTAGTGATAGAAACGTGTGTGGTCTAAGCGTATGCATGGATGTTCACCTCAATTTGGCCAAATCCTGGACCCATTTGTTCCCCATTCTCTGCCGGTAGTTCATCTCCTCCTCCTCCTCCACTATCAGTCTAATCTGGTGCTTCATATCTGGATCTGACACCACGACAAATGTCCAGGGTTCTGTATGTGCTCCACTAGGTGCTGTACCTGCCCACAGAAAGGACGGGTGGAGGGGCAAGAGGAGACAGAAAAATACATTTCAAAATCAACCTTAAGCTATTACCCTATAGTATTTATATAATTACAACATCTAAATTGTTTTTGTTTTGATGAAATTCCATGCCTGCAGTGTGAATGACATTATTGATGACTTCTCGTGGGACAGGCTCCGGGCTGATGAATCGGACAGACCTCCGCTGGTTCATCAGAGTGTAAAACTCCTTGGATCTCTGGAGCATTGACTCCTCAAGATAACGCAGTGGTGAATAGGGCACATGTGCAGCGTCCTCCTCTTCATTGTTCTCTATCCAATCATCATCTAGCAGGATTGCATTATCAGTAAATTGCTTCAAAACTGTCACCTGTTAATATTGGCCAAAATAAATACTACTGGAACAGTCTAGCATAAGACAAGCGCACTACAATAGGAAAGACTAGACTCCAGTGTACCAGAGAGATAAAACCAAACAGTTATTACAATGTTTGTGTACACAGTAACCTTCACGTGCAATACAGAGTATAGGAATCAGTATCACTGGAAGCCATTTTTAATTATTCGGTGTATATATACACGTCTCAAAAAATAAGGGAACACTTAAATTACACATGGGATCTTGATAAATAAAATATTCAAAATGAAAATCTTTACTGCCGTACAGTAAATTGTTGAGAACAAATTGACATAATAACTATCATGGGAAACCAAAATCATCAACCCTTTGAGAGCTGGACTCAAAATCACTCAAAAAATCAATGTTATAATTGGTCCGGTATTCTCTTCATTTTTTGAGCTGTATAGTGGGCAACTCAGTGTTGCGAATGTCTCTCTGTGCTAGCCCTGCGATAGACTTTTGACCTATACAGGGTGTGCTTTTTAATCACTGAATTCAGATGTTTCAGTCATCCCCATTGCCACAGGTAAAATCAAGCACCTAGGCATGCAGTGTGTCTTTAAAAACATGTGTGAAAGCATGGGACATTATAAAGAGCTCCCTGAATTCAAGCATAGTGCCAACATTGCAACATGAAATTTCTTCCCTTCAAGATATTCCATGATCAATTCTAGGTGGTATTATTGAAAAGTGAAGTAAACCACAGCAAGTCAGTAACGAAGTGGCAGAACAAAGAAAATTACAGAGCAGGGTCACAGAGAACTGAGGCACCTACTGCATAAAACTCTCCAAAGCTCTGCTGACTCAATAACCCCATGAATGTCAGCACAAAAACTATGAACCAGGAGCTTCATGGCACAGGTTTCCATTCCCACGCCTTACAACACCAAGTCCAATGCTGAGTGTTGGATGGATTGGTGCAAAGCATGCCACCACTGTACTCTGGAGCAGTGGAAACATTCTGTGAAGTGACAAATCACTTCTCTATCTGGCAGTCTAATGGACGAGTCTGGATTTAATGAATGCCAGGAGAACATTACCCACCTGACCGTACTGTGCCCATTTTGAAATTTGATGGAGGAGGGATATGGGGTGGTTTTTCTAGGTTTGGCCTGGGCCCCTAAATTCTGGTGAAGGTAAATCTTAAAACTTCATCTTACCAAAACATTTTTGTCAATCCTATGCTTCCAACTTTGCGGGAACAGTTTGGAAGGGTCTTTTTCCTTTCCAGCCCATCTGTGCCCTAGTGCACAAAGCAAGGTCCATAAAGGCATGGCTGGATGAGTTTGGTGTTAAAGAACTTGAATGGCCAACACAGAGCCCTGACCTCAACCCCACTGAACACCTTTGGTATGAACTAGAAAGGAGATTGCGAGCCTGACCTCACGAACACTCTTCCGGATGAATGTGCAACAATTCCAACAGAAACACTCCAAAATATTGCAGAAAGTCTTCCTTAAAGAATGGATTTAGAAAGGGATATCGTAAAAAGCTCCTGTAGTTGTAACATGCAGGTAGTCCAATACTTTTGTCCATACAGCGTATGTGGTAATGTTATGTAATAGCCATATAACAATTCAAAACACTCGTTTTGAAACCACGTGGAAGCTTCAACCATAACGTTTACTACATACTAATGTTTTGTAACCATTTGTGGTCCGTCAAATGTACAGTTTGTTTTCTTGAACAATGTTCCCATTATACAGTATTTAAATACTGGCCAGTATTGAAAGTATGGATCCAAGTTATGCAACCAAACAAATTAAAAAAGTCCAGCACTCCCCCCCCAAAAAATATGTAGTTTCTCAGCTCTCACCCCCTTCTTTTGCTGTGATTTCTGTATCGTCCTGTAGGTCTTGGTCCACCCATGGCCTTATTTTCGCTTTTGTCGCTCCTTCAGTTTCGTCTGGAGGTTTGGAGCTGCTCTCCGTCTCCCGTGACTTCACCAGCATGTAGCCTACGACCAGGCACAAAACTACCGCCAGAACAGGCGTCAAGACGGACAGGAGAGCCATGGTCGCTGGAGCGCAGAGAAAAAGCCGCGGGCACTTGTACGATTGCGCGGAATACTTCGGCTGAGTGCAGACCTGACGTTATAAAACACCGCTGCTCTTATCTCGGGTGGGCCTTGTTGAGAAACAGCACACCAGCTGCAGGCTCTGCTATAAAATGAAAGCTCAGCTCCACTGCAGGCTGGTCACCAGGCCATCAAGAAATGAACCAACATAAAGCAGATTTAAGTCAGTGTCAAAAGTCCTTCCATGGGGTTAATCTTTCACTTCCCAAGTACTGATCTCAGTATATTGATTTATGCTCAGGTCTGAGGTTCACAGACAGTTCACTGATTTACTGCAAATTAGATGTACTTCTGGTGACTTAGCCATTTCCACATTAGAAAAGTGAGAAAATACTGTTTTTATTATATTATATTATAGATTTTCCCTGGGAGTGACCAGGATGGACAGGATTAGAAATGAGTACATCAGAGGGACAGTTCATGTTTTTTTTGGCAATATGTTTATTGCCTTTTTCAAAATTTTTCACAAACACTTAACATATACATACATATACCCACTACATACACAAACTGTATACCCTTGCATCATCCCTCAATCTGAATAAACACAAAGAAATTGGACTATTTAATAGATTAGGAAGGAAGGAATAAATAAATAAAAATAAAAAAAGATAAAATAGAAAAAAAGGAAAAAAATTATATAGAAAATTAAAAAAAAAAAAATTAAAAAAAAAAAAAAAGTGGGGGGGAGAAAGAACTCAAAACTTAGTTGGTTAGAGCACTGGTTCTGAAATGGGTATTCATGTACCCCGGGGGTACTTGAAGGCTCTCCAGGGGGTACGTGAGATTTTATAAAATCATATTTATGTATTTTAAATTAACATCAGTTCAAAAATCCTTTAAAACAGCTATTTATGATTAGTTTAGTTATGATAAATAATGATTTTTCTGCGCGTTTAGTGCATCAAGAAACGGGAAAGAAAAGAGGACAGCATCGGCAAGAAAAGAAATCACACCCCTTTTTCCATTGGTGGAAAAATGGATCACATCAGCCAATCAAAACATGGCATTTGGTGAGTAAGGAAGCGGGGATACTTTGTGTTTTATCTTAGTGAGACATCTGATTGTTTTGTAAACAGTTGCACAAAAAATTCCTGAGATATTTCCTGCATTTTAATGTAAAAATGTTTGATTTTTTTTTTTTGTAAAACATGTTTGTGATTTTCAGAGTAAAAAAAATCCATCATTTTATGCTTTTTGTGATTTTGGGTCTAGTTTTAATGGGAAACGGTTTTAATGGGAAACACAAAGGTAAAATCAAATCAATTATACCTCAGACTGCAGAGGGTTAAAGGTGGAGAAGTTTTGAAATGATTTATCTTGGTCCCATTTTTTACATCAGAATCCTGGGATTTTTACAGAGGTGTGTTCGCTCTCTACATCTACTGTATACGCTGTGATACTATACATCACGCCATGTATAATTCATAATTGTTGCACTTTACACAAACTAATGACACAGTAACAGCAGTAACCATTTCTTTTTCTTGTTGACAGAAATATACGCCATTTCTGAAGTTTAATTAGCCACTCAATTTGTACATGATGGCTATTGTAAAATTTTAGCTTTCATTCTGAACCCATTTAATAATAAAAAATCGAATGATTCATGGCTTTGCTTGTAGAAGATTCCTAAAGCTGTTGGAGCTGCAGTTGGAACAAATGGAGCCTCCCCACCTTGGCTGTGTTTCCTCGTGTATTAATCTCCTGCTGTCCGCTCCCTCGTCACAGTCTGCGGCGCATTAACGAGTCCGTGTTAGCGAGGTTGCTCAAGCAGCATCTGATGGTGTGTGGCAGTCTGTAACTATAGTTTAGTTTGGCTTTTTTTTAATCAGTAACTCTTTTCCACGAAGCAGAAAATGTGGGCCGCAGTGAGCCGGGAGCAGACGGCCATATTCTAATCAGTTGTGATAGTCTGGTAATTAATGGGATTTGTTAATTGGGTCTGTCCTCCTCGGGGACGTTCCCAGCGAATATTCATCGAGCGCTCAGCTAACCTTCTTCCTGCAGTCACTGGAACCTCAATTTTGTTTCCCATCGCCATCACTTTTCTGCCACTGACCATCCCAGCAGTCGCCACCTTCTTGATGTTTATTACTGCACTGCATGGGCAGAGGATTCCCACAATGCTCCTCTCTGTCAGCATGCCAGGCAGTCGAAACTACTGTATGTTGGCAACGTCGTTTCAATTTTCCAATCAGGTTTGTTTTCTCTTCAAACACGGCGTCCCCTTTGGTTTCATCTTTTTGAGCTGTCAGGTGGTGAGTCACCCTCTGAGCGCCGCTCGTTGCTGGTCTGTTTGCTAACACAGCGTCAAATGACTAACAGGGGAGGAAACGCTACAGATTGTCTTGAAAGGTGCTTCTGCACTCTGTTTGCCGTCAATAGAACTCAAATATAAAAAAAACACAACCGCGATTAACCACGTCCACGCATTAATTACATGGCAGGATAAAACTGTAACTCATTATTGGTGGGGTTACGTTTAAGTTATTCTTTTCAAAAGTGTAAATCAAGAAAATGTTCAGAAACCGCTTGAGGGTGAATTTGCAAAAATATTTAAGAATTGTTAACTTAAAATAATGGAGTTCATGAAAAAAAAGTTTATGTAAAGTTCCCTGAATAAATCACGTTCACATTTTAGTTTAAATGCGACTCCATCAGACTCCAGGGTGAACCTGAAGAAGAAGACGTGACGTCACACGCAGCACGCTGTGTTTACACAAGTAAATATGGCTGCTACACATGTCATCGTGTGAGGAAATCTTCACTTTCTTTCCACTGACCAGCTCCATCAATGCTGTCCGCCTTGTTGACATTTGACCTCACCACGTCTCGCCTCCTCCAGCGCAGAATCATGACGTCTATCTCACTTCAATGATGGAAAAGTCTGATGAAATATGACATCACCGTTCAGACTGAGGTCGCTTTGAAAAACCTCGGATACGTATCGATTTGGGACCACATTAACTGAACAAATCAGATCTGTGCCATGCAGACTGTCATAGACAAACCATATATGGGTCATATGGACCAAAAAAAGGGGATTCAGGTCACTTTTACCTGCAGTGTGAATGTAGCGTAAGCCATACCTGTCTGTGCTGCCATGAATGTGATTTGGTTTAAAAGTTCTGCAGTCAATAAGCAGCTCATGCAATGAAATCAAGTAACAGATTCAAACATTAGATTTTGTTTCCTCATTTGTTTTTTTTAAATATCGACGAAGCTTCGGGACCTTAATACTTCTTTCTTATGGTCAGCAGGGGGCAGCTACTCTGGTTGGAAGTGTGATTACACAGCAGTGTTTTGGAAACTGACTCTTAAGTTCATTTGATCTACACGTGCAAAGTGCACGTGCAAAGCAGACTTTTTTATTTCATTAAAAGTCCCAGTCCTACTGAAACTGCTCAATACTGCATGTGGTATATAATCAAAACATATTTAAAGTACCTAAAGTAAACATATCCATGTAGAATGGCACTTTCAGAATCATAAACATTATTATTCAAACATAACTGTTGATTAATTGATGTGTTTATCGCTTTAATGTTGCAGCTGTTCATGAATGTAATTATATATTGATGGACAGCTTGATCTGTTACAGTGCAAATTGTCTGTAAAATAATAATTCAGTTCAACGCAATTCAGCTTTTTTTTATATATAAAACACATTCACAACAAAAGTCTCCTCAAGCTGCTTCACACTGGACGGTAAAAACCCTACAGTATTTGACAGGAAACCCCAACAATCACACCATCCTCTATGAGCAGCACTTGGTGACTGTGGGAAGGAAGAACTCCATTTTAACAGGAAGAGACCTCCAACAGAACCAGGCTCAGGGAGGGGCAGCCATCTGCCTCAAGCGGTTGCGGGTGAGGGGAGAGAGAAGACAACATGTAATGACAATGCTCCATCTCATGCATCAAAGTCCTCCACTGCGTGGCTAGCCAGTAAAGACCTTAAACATGAAAGAATGATGACATGGCCCTCTTCCTCACCTGACCTAAACCCTGTTGAGAACTTGTGGGTCCTTCTTAAACGTGAGATGTACAGTGAAGGAAAACAGTCCACCTCTCTGAACAGAGTCTGGGAGGCTGTGTTTGCTGCTGCACAAAACGTTGATGGTCAACAGATCAACAAACTGACTCCATGGATGGAGACTTCTGAGTGTTACTGATAAGAAGGGTGGCTATACTGGTCACTGATTGATTTTTTCAACTGTAACAAATGTTTATTTGTAAACTTTGACTTTTTTATTATTCTCACATTAACAGATGAAAATAAACAAGTGAGATGGAATATTTTAGTTTTTCTTTGAGTTGTGTAATAATTCTGCACACAGATATTGTCGTACAAAAGCCAGAACATCACTTTCACTTCCTTAAATATTCAGATTTGAGGTTTTATGAACATTTTGGATTGACCAGGAGCTCTGTTGTTGTTAAATAATAAAACTAATCCTCAAAAATGCAACTTGCCTAATAATTGTGAACACTGTCTACACTGAGTGTTTCGATGCTTTCTGCCAACTTCCTCCTAATTGGAACAGCAAAGGTAAATCCTTAGTCCACGCTGTGCACTGAAATCTAAAGCTAAATATGAGAAGAGAGATCAGAGTTTCAGCTGAGATTCCCTGATATTTGGATCTTCATATGTTAAACAACATGGAACATAAGTTTAATTGTGCGTAAGTATTGGAACAAATGTTCAGCTACATTAAAGTCAAATGTGTCATATTTGGTTACATATCCCTCCCTCACAATGTCTGCTTTAAGCTCACAGACTCCACCTGAAATTTAGTTTCTTGGTGGTTCTGTCTTTCCAGGCTTTCACCACAGCATCTTTTAGCTGTTGTCTTTTGGGGTATGTCTCCACCAGCTCTGCACATCTAGAGACTGAAACTTTTGCCATTTCTTCCTTGCAGAACAGCTCGAGCTCAGTCAGATTTGATGGAGAGCATCTCTGAATGGCAGTTTTCAGGTCTTGCCACAGAGGCTCAGTTGGATTTGGTTCTGGACTTTGACTGGGCCATTCTAATACTGATGTAAACCCTTTCATTGTAGCTCTGGCCGTATGTTCAGGGTCGCTGTCCTGCTGAAAGGTGAAGCTCCACCCCAGTCTCAAGTCTTTTACAGACTTCAACAGGTTTTCTTTCAAGACTGTCCCTGCTGAAGAAAAGCGTCCCCACAGCATGATGCTGCCACCACCACGTTTCACAGTGGGGGTGGTGTGTTCAGGGTGATGTGCAGTGTTTTGCATTTAGGCCAGAAAGTTCAGTTTGGGTCTCACCTGATCTGAGCACCTTCGTCCACATGTTTGCTGTGTCCCCCACATGGCTTGTAAACTGCAAACAGAACTTCTCATGACTTTCTTCTTGCCACTCTTCCACCAAGGCCAAGTTTGTGGAGTGCACGATTAAAAGTTGTCCTGTGGACGGATTGTCCCACCTGAGCTGTGGATCTCTGCAGCTCCTCCACGTTACCATGGACCTCTTGGCTGCTTCTCTGATTAATGCTCTCTTGCCCGGCCTGTCAGTTTAGGTGGACGTCCATGTCTTGGCAGGTCTTCAGTTCTGCTATTCTTTTTCCATTTTCAGATGATGGATTGAACAGAGCTCTGTGAGATGTTCAAAGCTTTGGATTTTTTTTTAACCTAACCCTGCTTTAAACTTCTCCACAGCTTCATCCCTGACCTGCCTGCTGTGTTCCTTGGGCTTCATGATGCTTCTGAGGCCTTCACAGAGCAGCTGGATCTATACTGAGATTAAATTACACACAGCTGAAGGCAGTTGGTTGAACTGGATTTTATTTAGGGGTATCAGAGTAAAGGGGGAGGAATACATATACATGCCACACTTTTCAGATTTTTATTTGTAAAAATGTTGCTGCTGCTGCTGGTGTAATGTGTGGGGAATGTTTTTGGCACACTTTGGGCCCCTAAGTGCCATCTAAGCGTTGTTTAAACGCCACGGCCTACATGGGCGTTGTTGCTGACCATGTCCATCCTTTTACGAGTGTACCCGTCTTATTGGGGCTGCTTTCAGGATAACAAACCATGTCTCAAAGATCAGATCATATCAGACTGGTTTCTTTGACTGTACTCCAATGCCCCCCACAGATTAATAACTTTTAAATAAGTAAAAAGTCTGAATACATTTTTCCACTTCGTAAAACAATTATCAGACATTTTCTATACTACTTTTATTCTCATCCAATACACTGATTCTCTCCCCCACTGCCTCACCCTGAATGTGGGGTAAGGGAACCTAAATACAGAAAGGGCATATGACCTCTGTTTCCTGCATGCTGTAATTTGCTCCACCAGGAGGCGCCTGATAGTCCCCCCCTCAGCTGTACCTGCCACTGGCCCCACCTGTCCAGCCTGCTCTTCCCTGTCTCCAGGACTTGGACACACCTCCATCACTGCTGCCGCTCCCTGACTCAATCCCCGC